>KN475175.1:0-22947 GCA_000787095.1 Periophthalmodon schlosseri
TGACTTGTCCTCCAGCTCAGTTTTAAATTATAAGTATTTTATAATATTGTGAACATAATTATATATTGTCTATTTCTTTATGACATTAACCAGTTTCAGTACTATAAGTCATTAAAATGTGATTTCTATGTAATGCCATGAAACTCATTTTGGGTCATAAGTGGCATGATTAACTAATATATTTAAACAAAAAGGCAAATTGCCCTCAATGACATTCTTGCAGTCATCTGATTGTTACACTTATTATTATTCATGTTTCGTGGTTTTCAAATTATAACTATTTGACCTTCAACACCCTTCCATTACAACTTTTAAATACTATTTTTTAATCATTAAGTCCATTGTAAACTTTTGTTGCCAAGTCCCACTTTTGGTGTTATCCAAAAACAGCATCCGGATGTCCTGTAGTGCTGGTGTGAGATCCGTGTTGATGCTGCGGGCGATGGAAAGAGACATCACAGTCAAGTGCGGCACAGACTGGCACCTCCAAAACGCATTAAAGAACAATGGGGTCACAGATATGGCTCCACCAAAGTGTGATCCAGCTCAATGATATGGGGGACTATAAAGACACAAATGCATACTATACATGAATATGGTTCAGAGCGTCACGACCGGCCGAGCTGTGAGAGTGAGTGTTTGTGAGTTGCTTGATGATAGAAAATATGAAGAGTTATTGGCAGCTCCAAAGGTTACTTCACAGATTTGCGCTGGTGACAGAATCAGTGCAGCTGTCACTAATGAGCTAAAAGGTAGGCCTAATTAAAAGTAATGAGCTGAACCGGGCCGCTCGTCAATGGACAGATTCAGGCGCAGTTTGGGGCTATTATATGAGCGGGGCCAGTATATGTATTCCAGATCTCAACTAAAAGGGTTTCAAACAAAAAACTGAATTACTGCAAGTACTTATGAAGTATTAAGTACTCTGTCTGTTTATACCTCTTCTATAGGTACTGTTACTATAATACTACCAATACTACTTACTACATACTACAAATCAGTTTCTCTGTTTTCCTTCATGAAAAAGTATTTAGGATTAATAGTGTAAACTACAATGACTACTCAGGTTTTATCATGGTTGCTGGTTGTAATAATAGATATCAATACCAATACTACTATTATTACTACAAATATTACGTTTTATTATTACTATCCCAATTAGAATATTCAGGATAAAAATGTGCCTATAAATGTCATATTTCAGGGTAAAGCAAAGTGATCAGTAAAATGAATCATAAACAGAAATATCACAGCATACACTGTTTGGAAGAATACTTGTTTGTCTCATCTGTTTGTTTCATTTATAATCAAAGTACACTATCTCTCGCCTCTACCAGTTTATGAAGAATTTTGGGTAGCACTTTAAAACAATCCGTGACTTACTAGATACTTACGGTGGCTATACTTTACTGGTAAATTCAATGGTAGTTGCTGTGGTAGTTACTGTGGTAGTTACTGTGGTAGTTACTTTGGTACTTGTGGTGGTACTTTGCTTGATACTTTGGCTAGTAATTGTACTGATACATAGTGATACATGCAGTATCATTTTTAGCAGTACTTTGTGGTACAATATATATTATCCCTGAAATTACACATGACTACTTTTTCTCTTTTTGAGACTAAAACTGCAATACTATAATTCTAATTCTTCAAGGGCTTTTTCCAATAAAACTATTTCTTGAAGAATGGTGCATTCTGGTTTCACAGTGTCACGAATTACTAAAATGAGATTTCACAAATTAGGAAAGCATTTTACAGGAAGCAGGTAAAATAATATTTCTGCTTGGATTCCTGATTTAAATGACATCTTCAGCAGAGGCTCTGGGCAGAAGACGATTATTCCATGCGGGCAGAAAAATCATTTGTGTTAAGTCTATGTGCACAAAGGTAGGAGCACAAATTGAAGTTTTTATGACGATGATACTATTACAACTGGTGCCGTGTGCTGCTTCTAACTGTTATTTTGGTGGTGCATATTAAGGTGTGACCGTTTTATTTCTCTTTGCAGGCTGCTTTGAAGTAAACGCTGAAAGGAGCATCCCAAAACAGCACACAATATTCTGGTGAGTGGCCAAATGGAAAGTAAAACCCTCTTTATATTTACATAAAACACTGGGACTTAAGGGGGCAGATTGGGGGAGTAGACGGGCCATGTGAGGACACAGATCTGCTGGCATGGCTGTGATAGAGATACCCAATCAATATGGAGTTTTGTCTCCCTGAGGTGACTGTGGTTTGGTGCAATGGGCCAGCCCTACTTTATTCCTCATCACTGCTGCTAGTACAGCTATTGCAATTATGGCTTTTGCTATACTAGCACTACTACTACTGCTGCTGCTACTACTACTACTACTACTACTGTTGCTAATAGTACCATTGCAATAGCATATTCTCATCCTACTTTAGCTATTGTAGCCATGAAAGAAAGTATAATGCACTGTAAAATGCTTTTGGTGTCTTGAAAGGTGCTATACAAATCCAATGCATTATTATAAGCATCCTCAAATTATGCAGGGAGCCAAATGTAAATGGCGTGTCTTTTTTGTTTGAATAAGGCCCTTGTCCACATTGGTGCCCTGTGCTGGGTCTTTATCCCATGCAGATTGGCCCACATGTTGCCGTAGTGATCCGCAGAGCTCCTGTGCATGACACTTGGCTCTCCTTACACAGCGGCGGGCTGAGCTGGCGCCATGGCTGCGTGCCTCTCACTCAGCGCACAGGGACTAGCTCCATTATCAGAGCGGCCGCCTCGCCTCCCTGCAGCAAGAGCCTGTTCCCTGCTCCTGCACATTTCATTTCTTATCTCAAAAGGGAAAACAGTGCTGCAAATGCACGGCACGCGACAGCTCTCTCATGCAACCGGAATACATACAGTATACATACTGGAAACGAGGTGTGAAATATGCTGTTAAGGAGTGTTTCAAGAAATACTGAGTATTGCCTTTGGTATGACATTTTCTGTAAAGGTCATGGAAAATGATTAATTTTGGTGTGGATCCAAAGCACTGTTTACAACAAGATGTGTCATAAAGATACGTAATATGCGGTACAAGAAATACGCCAACATGATAAGCAGGTGTTGTGGTTTAATAGAAAGAGCATTTAGCCCTGAACTAGTTTGAGAGTAGACGTGGGGTTATCTTGTAGTAACCCAATAAAAAATTTAGACAAAGAAATGTGTTAAAACATGTCATTTAATGTATTAGTTGAGGTTTAAGTCAAGTTAAGTTAAGACAAATCTGAAAGGACATGTGCAGATGTTCAACACAACATTCATGAACTTACTGATATTTTGATAATCCCGTCTTTATGTGAGGTCAAATGTTGGAATTATGTCTTTAAGAAGAGTGACAACACCGGTTTCAGAATTGACAAGAGTTGCTGTAAGTTTCTAGTTTTGTAAATTGATTTGTTTATGTTTAGTCCTCCTCATTCTCTAGAGTGAATAATAAAAACAACATGCACACTGGTATTACATGTTCTATAATAGAAACACAGTTCTCTCGTTTGTTTCCATTCATTGTGGCCTCATGGTTAAAACTTCATTTTTCCATATTGCACTTTACAGTTAACCTTCTGTGACTGGTTCATAAACGTGAGCTCCGGGATGTGCCTCACAGGAGTTTGTCTTTTGAGGATGTAGTGAATTTGCCTCTCTGTAAATAATGACTTGAGAAGGAAGGCTCCTGCACCATTCATCTAAAACTGAAGCAATTATTCATGGACTGCCATCCAGGACGTATCAAAGATTAAACAGGAGTCCTACGAGGTTCATGTCTGAGCTGCCATGCCCCTTTGTTGGCTTCTTCATTCTTCTGTTTGCAAACATGGAGCTTTTCATCTGCAGTAGTTTCTGTGACACTGAGTCTCAGCATGCACAACTCTCACATGTGCCCTTTTCTTGCAAAGATCGCATTATCAGATATTGGAGAACAGAGCAGCTGGAGATCTTTAATGACATATTTTCATAAACGCTTTTATAATGGTAGGAGCAGCACAGTGTGAAGTTACTTTGCCTTTTGTTTTCTCATGTGTTGGGTTTCTGACAGGCTGCGAAAGTTTTCTGACTGCTTTTGAAGTTAGTCTGTGTAATGGGACTAAAAGATCCAGTGCGTTTGACTTTTCTGGGCTTCAGCTAACAGCTTCATCAGTGTCATAAAAAACACTAGAGGAGTAATTGTTCCTAACTCCTCCTGGCAGTACTATAGAAGGTTTTGTTATTAGTGCTTGCAGTCCTGCTAACTGGCTAGTTTAGTGCCCCTTCAAAGGCCTGTAGTTGTTGACATCTTGCCACAATACCATGACCAGAAAGTGAATTTGCAGTATTTTATTTATATTTCTTCATTGTTTCTCAAAATATCGTCCGTGGGCTTCACATGTACACTTATTGATTTCTTCACTTGTGTTATTATACTTCAGTCCTACCTTTGCCATTTGGACCTGTATGTGTAGGTTCTATTTTAGTCCAGTTGCAGACCTTGTTTAGTTTGGATTTATTCTTGTCCTTGTCCTTGTGGTACCTCAAAAGCCAAATATTTTATGAGGAGATGCTTGCAGTAAAAAGCTTGTAGCGTATAAGACCTGTACTGGCTGGGGTAGGCTATAACCACACACCACCACCCCAAAAAATATAAAAAAAATGTAACAATCAGTGGATGAATGCGCCTTGCAATATGATCAAAAAAACATCATGATATTTATCAATTACAGTTTTCAAACTGATTATTTGTCTTATTAGAAACAAATAAAAACAGTTTAATCTTAATTTCATTTAATACAATAGTCCAATTTCTTCCTCCAAAGTAATAATAGTAACAATGCCTTACACTTATAATGTGCTACAGGCCTCTCAAAGCACTACACTGTCATTTCTCATTCACTCCACACAGTAGTGGTAAGCTACTATTGTAGCCACAGCTGCCCTGACTGATGGAAGTGAGGCTGCCAATCTGCGCCATCTGACCCCCACCAACACTCATGCACACACCACTTTCATATAGACAAGGACAGAACTTGGTCCGAGTGGGAATCGATCCTTTGACCTTTGGGTATTCTTTTATTGACATAGGATGGCCTATAGATATCTTGATTGAAAAGAACCAAGAATATCATTGATTAGAAATGTCTGAATCTCGATCGCCATTGAAATGTGATTAATTGCACAACCTATAACTCGAAGTTATAAAACACAATATGACTTGAAGTTAGTCGTTTTCCTATCTAAATTGTCTATATTTCTCCCTGTGTGCCTGCAGTAACATAAAGTGTATATCTATGACATTATTTAAAGCCCCTTACCTTCAGCACAGATGAGCAGATGACCCGGGTGCACAGCTCTTTAGATACAGACAATGCTTATGTTCTGGAGGCTGGGGTTTACATAATGTGCCGCTGTGAAACGCTATCGATTTCAGTTGCCCCGTGTAGCTCGATGCCTCTTTACACAAGGCCAGCGTCTTGCCTCAGCACTGCACATTCAAATTGGCTACCTCAGCTAATTTGGGAACGGGGATAAAATAGAAAGTTAATAATCCATAGTATGAGGCATAGCAAAGCGTGCAAAGAAAAGGCCTTGATGATGGTCATTACTGTTGTATTTCGAAGAACAGAGCATGAAGCGATAGACTGCTTTTAACTTTTAATTAAATACCACAAAAATGAGCTGCACATTTTTGATTGTGTCAGGAATTGTGAGGAATTCAGGGTCTAATGATTAATTTACAGTTAAGAGGAGACATTATCAGGCCTGGGTGAACTTAGGTAAGCCTATGTCATTAGTATTCAGCGCATGCAAGCACTGGACTAGCTTGTTTAAATAGTTTTATTAATTTATGTTTGTTCTGAAATGATTTGTTCTCCCTCTGTAAACATATCACTGTTTGAGTCAGAAAATGTCCTCAAATAAAAATTAAATTCTATGATTAATTCACTGAGTGTGTTTTGGGGCCTTGAGCATCTTTTTGATTTATTGGGCAAAAACTTGTATTTTTGTAAACTTAAAACATATAGTTATAGTTGTTCATATTTTGTGACAGTCAAGAACAACACCATCCATACCACAAATGATTTCTTTTACATGTAGTTACAAGTGACACTGTATTGGCTCTGCAGCATGAAAATAAATATGATGCCTTCTTGTAGCTTGAATTATCTTTTAAACATCACCTTGGGATTGTATTCTTGTATTTTCTAACTTAAAATACAATTGGAGAAAACACATTATAAAGCGTACCCCTGTTTCAATGAGGTATTTAGGTGTTAGAGCGCCCTCTGCTGTCAGCAACGGAATGGACAATTAGAAAAGAAACAAATTAAGATCTTAAGCAATGTGAATGTTAGGCTAATAGAGACATCTGTTCATTGTGAACACAATTAGACCACAGAATGATTCCAGTGATAGTTTATATGCTGTGCAGAAGTCCGGATTTACCTGTGATGCAACAATCCTGGCAAAATGCTAACAGAGTAATTTTTAATTCTCAGTTGACTTTGGATTAATGGATTAATGCAACAAGCATGAATGAATCAAACTACAACTTCAGGTATGTTTTTGATGGGGTGACAAGTCAATTTTGCAATGTGTCCTTTAAAATTTAATAATACAAAATGAGAACATTAAAATTGTAAATAAAAACTCATTAATTGGCTTAATGTCTGTCTGGCCTGTCTGCAAATGTTTACCAAACAAACTAAATCCTCTAACTCCTCATTGTTTTCAGAATACCAATACTGTTGTTGTTATGATGCTGTCCTGCTTTAAATAGTCACTCCAACAGTGACTCATATGACATGTTTTGGCCCTGGCACTACTGCAACTCCATACAAGACCATGCTTATGTAGCACACTCATAATTATCCTCATGTGTGTATTTGGGGCTATTCCTGTTGGGGTAGTGTTGTTAATGAGGATAAAATTCTTTAATATTCTGACATAATATTAGCACAAAGGTGCACCTGAGTACTGCAGAAGACTCCTGGACTCTCGCTGTTGACAGGGAATCTGGTTAAATTGCTGTCAGCTTATGCACCAGTCCTCCCAGTTGAGATCCTACTAATTCAGTTCTTCAGCCCTGCACCAGAGGTTAGGGGAAATAGTAGTAAACAAAGAAAATATTTAAATAATCTGTAAAGTGCTTAATTAGTATGAATTATTAAAAATGCAGTTAAAGTGCTTATTTAACACTTCTCTTTGCCTTAAGTTTGACGTGAAGTATTCCTGGGGTGATGAGACTACAGTGTGTTTATACAGTCACATCATTAGCATAGTGCTTAGTAGTAAGGATTTATAAGCCCCAGGCAGTCTGATTCATAAATGATTGATTATGAATTTTGGTGCAGCCTACTTCATAGGGTAAAGGCATATTTTAAACAAGCAGAAACAGCACAGTCCTTAATTGTTGGGTTTGACTTCTGTTATGACATTTTTTTTTTAGATGCACTATGTAACTGCTTTGCCAGCATGTTCTTCAGTATAGCTTTAAATGTATCTGTTTCCATGGAGACAAGCAGGTGACCACCAGCATGATTTTGAAAAGTAAACTGAATCATTGCAAGGCACATTTAATGTCAAAATGTAGACCTTTAGTGCTCTTGCACAATAAGCATTAGATTTGTTTATAATGGCTGATATCAACTTCTTGGGCCAGTGCATTTTAATGAGCATCTGTAACAGTTACAGTGTAAATCCATCCATCCATCCATTTTCTTCCGCTTATCCGGGGTCGGGTCGCGGGGGTAACAGTCTAAGCAGGGGCTCCCAGACTTCCCTCGCCCCGGACACTTCCTCCAGCTCCTCCAGTGGGACCCCAAGACGTTCCCAGGCCAGCCGAGAGACGTAGTCCCTCCGGCGTGTCCTGGGTCTTCCCCGGGGCTTCCTCCCGGTGGGACATGCCCGGAACACCTCCCTAGGGAGACGTCCAGGGGGCATCTGAAACAGATGCCCGAGCCACCTCAGCTGGCTCCTCTCAACGTGAAGGAGTAGCGGCTCTACTCCGAGCTCCTCCCGGGTGACCGAGCTCCTCACCCTATCTCTAAGGGTGCGCCCAGCCACCCTGCGGAGGAAGCCCATTTCGGCCGCTTGTATCCGCGATCTTGTCCTTTCGGTCATCACATTACATACAGTGTAAATATGTCAGATTATAGCAGTGGTGCCCATTTACATGTGTTGTACCTAAGAACAGATCACACAGTACATTACAGATACAATGACAACACAAATGTAAAGAACAGTATGTAGCATGTTCTCTTACAGTAAGGTACAACAATCACAACTCAACCTAGGTTGCCAGTGCCTAAATGTGCAGACAGAGCACTAACACTGATTGCACTACTGAGGTAGTGAGGATTCAGAGAGAGTTCTTTTTGTTTTAAACCAACTGGATTTCAGCATTGAAACTGGCAACCCAAATGGGAGACTGATGTGAGGCTCATTCTGCTTTCTGATTGAGTAATCGTCTTAAGAACCAAAACACCAAACAACAACTTGGCCATCATGTCCAATGTTTTTGTAATGAAAAATAAACCAGCAGTACAAATGTTACCAGTAAGAGCTCTATTTGATTTGAACATGTTAATCTTATATCTGGGGACAATATTAGGTAATGTTTATGAAATTTAAAACCGAAATCATACATAGACGACAGCTCCTTCAAGCTAAAAGTGATGTCAGGAGTGCTTGTGTTTATCCTCTGTTCATGGTGTGAATTGAAAGTGCAGTGTTGAAGACTCTCTCATTGTTAGTGGAAGATTTAAAGGTGTTTTAGGAGGTTATACCTGCTTGTCTCCATGGAGATGTTATTGCTTTACCTCTATTCTAGCATTTTCAATAAGAGTGTTTTTATTGCTTAATGATACCCTGAAAAAAATGCATTGTTACTATGAGTGGGCTTGCCTCGCCATTGATCTGACCTGTATCTTGGCCTGGTGGCACCCCTGCTTTACAATGACATCTCCTTGAAGACAAGAAGGTGGCATACCCTCCATGGGAAAAGTGACCTAGTGTCCCAGTACTTGATAAACGTAAACTGGATATAGAAGGGTTTGTGTTCTGACCATATTGGGTTCATTTTTAATATTTTTGACAACCCCTCAATGAAAACTGTTTAGTTATAAATTTTGGCTTTTGAAACTGAGGTTTTGGGCTCATATCTCGAATCAGACTCCAGCCGATTCATGCAAATGACTGTTTTGATGTCTTTTGTTAGCATCTGTGGCTAATCTCAGGGCACTATAATTAAACAGGAGGAGACTGCAACCCTCCTTTATGCTGCGCCAGTATGAGAAATAGCTGTAGCAGAAACGCTACCTTGTCAAAGTAATACAACACCCACAATAAAACACAAACAAAAGAATGCATTTTAGGAGTTGGCGTGTTGGCTATAAATTTGCAAATTTGTCTTCATTACCGCTGCTGCATTGAGCTAAGAAAGAGTGCTTAAAATCTGTGAAGGATCTGGTTGGAAGAACGATTAGGGGCTTGGAGAATGCGTTCAAATCAAAACGTCAAATGGAAATAGCTTGTTACTCCAAATTTTAAGACATTTTGAAGCGTATTACAAGTCAAACTACTTTTCTACCCTTTGCACAATCCCCTAAACAACCTCATTTTAAGGAAACGAAAAGGGAAATTACTTGCTATATTTAAGAGGTTGAGCCCAATTTAACAGCTATAAAACAACTCAGCTTGGCATCAGTTTGTTTTTGATGGCTGCACTTCATCAAACGATAAATCACTTTCAATTATAGGAAAAAAATGCTATGTTTCTTATTTATTCTTCACATTGCACCACCCAGGTCTACGCCTACATGGGACTGACGACACCCTCGAGATAACTCCCATTCATCATTGTAACAGCACAGTCTCGGACCACTCTCCATGTTAGCAGTCCACTATAAAGGTACAAACAATACCGAATATAGAGCTCTGTGATGAGTTGGGGATTAGCTGTGCAAATATTCCTATAGCCATATACTGTTTGTGCACACTGCGGCACCATCGCGCACACAAGCAAATTACTGTCTGATCCTATAGACAAGCTCCAAATGCAACATAATCCTCGGGAGGCTTGTTAGAATTCAAAGCAAAACTCTCCATTGCTGTGAAAAAAAGATCAAATGATTAGGACGATTATAGCCGTGCATATTTTTTCTATTTTCACCACTGCTGTGTGGGTTATGGACTATATGTTTTGAAACTAGAAATACCCTTCGTAGTTTGCCTATTGTTGTTAGGAATCCCAGTGAGGCGTAGCGTTGGAGTTTGTTCGAGTAGTACCACCCGGGAGGACCAGTAAATTCAATTGGAGCTCCACAGTGACAACAGTAAGTCATTCCACTAACACTTAACATGTTTATGAGCCATTAAAGGTCTCTGTGTTGTGTGGAGTTTACCGTTTGCTGTTGTTTTTTGCCTTTCAAGAAATGTATTGCCCATCTTTTAGCCCAAGCAATACAAGGTGTACAATTACTGTTGAGGGTTCAGATAATATGAAACCACCAACATTAAAAATCACTTAAGTGACAGATTGATTGCCAGACCCATTATCATTAATTTTCAGTATTGGCATCTGAATCGATTTGCTAATTGCTGTTCACTGTGCTAGAGAGGGAATGGATCCATAGGTCATATTGAGCAGAGGATCACAGCCAAATGTTGGGGAAACCTTTCTGAGTTGGTACAAAAATGCGGCAAAAAACCTATAGTGGAAGTTAAATTGTATAAAAGTTTAAAATAGTTTTATCTGTCTTCTACTAGACCTAACCAGCAAACCTGCAATCTGATCCTGCAGACATTGATCAGTGCCTGGGGCCATCAAAGAGCAGCTATGGTTAAGTTCAAACCACAGAATTCAATATGATTCTGTTCTGAAGTATAGGGAGCTCCACTGAAGACCTTGTGCCTATTTAAAGGCCATTTACCGAAAATGAAGACTCAAATATTCTCGACACATCATAGTGAAAATGAGATGGCACACTCTCCTTCAAAGTTTGAATATAGCAAAAATAGAAGAAATATGTAACACTTTGGTTTAGAGGCCATATATTAATGGCTAACTAGTAGCACTGAGTTTACTGGCTTATTTTGTATGTATGTGTGTGTGTATTTATTCTGTATGACTTTAATTAACAACTATTTAACCAGTAACTAACTCTTACTTTTCTTAGTATCATGTTTTCTGGTGTTTTCTGGACATTATCGTAACTGTTATCTTAATTGATGCTTAGCAGTGACATAACTCTGGGTGGAACTGTATGTATGTCTATGGTAGAATATCCCGCAGTTATCATGGTGACACAATGTACACATTAGCAAACACTACCAAACAAGTTTTAAGACTGAAAATGCTAGAAAAAACACAAAATGGATTGAAACAGCACATTTTCAGGAACCTTGCAGTCCCATTTAGGTGTTTGATTTTCAACAAAAAGGTGAGAGTGACTAACTGTTGGCTAATGCTAGCGATCTTGTGACTGTAATGATATTTGAGAGGGTTTTCTTTAACACTACAAAATCAGCTCTGTTGTAGCTCCAACTAAATAAAGCTCAGAATAGAGTTTAACAGACCTTGGGACAGACCAGTGCTTCCAGGTAGCATCACACCCCCCGGGAATGTTGATGACATCAGCTGCAAAGTATGAATATGCATTAATAAGTGCTTTATAAACTCTACCTAATCCCTGAATAACCAACATGCCAATTACCATTTAATTAGCATTTAATATGGGGCCGTTAACTAAAGTAAAAAATGCTTCTTTTAGCTTCTTTTAGGTTCTTTTTATTTTTATTTATTTGGGAACTTGCTATTGGAAATCTGGGGTCAGTTGAGACGAGACGGTTTTTATGTCCTACTTTTTCTTATCTCAGTCATTCCTTTTAAGACTCGTTGTTTTTGGCTTAAAAACCTCCCACCTCCCATTGCCCCTCATATACTTCAAATTGGCCCCAGATTGGCTCTACGCAACTATTTTCATTCATCAAATATGAAAGTTTGCAAGGACACCAATTTAGCGGTGTGAAAAGCTTCCCAAAAAAGCAATTTACTTAAGCTCTGAACAGGGGAAGAATCACTGAGGTTTGGCCATAGACCAGATGAAAAACACAGGAGGGAATATAGTGTAGTTTATACTTGCATGGTGTGAAAATGACGGACACATTTTGACGCTAGCCCATTTATAGGCGTTCTTTGTCTGCCAGGTTGGTTTCTCTCTGGGACTGTGAGCGCCAATTGTATCTTAACAAGACTATTACCCATTTTCAAATCATTTATAATTTTCCAGTGCTCCTCTTGTTCTTCTTTGTACAGACGATTCATCTATTTTAATAAATGGCACAGGTACAAATGGCAAAAATAGTCACAACTGTTGCCAGACTTCAGTTACAGTTGGCCTTGGTAAGCGTGCAAATTGCAGTTAGTGAATGACAGTTTTAACTATTACACACTGGGGTATTCAAATGTTAAAAACAACAGCAGAATGAACTTGTAAATCAGGTAAATCCGGAATTAGTCTACATTATCTTCTGCACCACTGATTTTCAACCAGTGTGCTAAGGAAAACCAATGTGCCTACGTGTGCCTAGCAATGCTTCAAAATCCAATTTCACTATAGTTTAATCACATATGCATTTAAGGCAAGGCAAGTTTATTGTACAGCACAATTCGTCCACAAAGTAATTCAAAGTGCTTTACAGAATAAGAAAGACATTAAAATCACAATACAAACAACACAATACAGCTAAAACCTGGAACAGTCTTTCTGAAGATGTGAGACAGGCCTCTACTCTGACAATGTTTAAATCCAGGCTCAAAAACAGTTCTGTTTAGTGCATATGACTGAAAGGTTTTTATTCTGCACTCTTCTCTTTTAATGTTAATTTTACGATGATTATTCATGTTCTGATTTGTTGTATTGTGATTTTAATGTCTTTCTTATTCTGTAAAGCACTTTGAATTACTTGGTGTAATTTTGTTTTAATGTCTTTCTTATTCTGTAAAGCACTTTGAATTACTTGGTGTACGAATTGTGCTATACAAATAAACTTGCCTTGCCTTAAATGCGTATGTGATTAAACTATAGTGAAATTGGATTTTGAGGTATTGCTAGGCACACTTGCCTTGCCTCGCCTTACAACAAATCATAAAATTAACATTAAAAGAAAAGAGTGCAGAATAAAAAACTCTCAGTCTTATGCACAGCTAAACAGAACCTGGATTTAAACATTGTCAGAGTAGAGGCCTGTCTCACATCTTCAGGAAGACTGTTCCAGGTTTTAGCTGCATAAAACTCAAACGCTGATTCCCCATGTTTAGTCCTGAATCTGGGCAGCAGCAGGAGGCCGGTCCCTGAAGTCCTCAGAGTGTGAAATGGTTCATATGGCACTAACCAGTTGTTTACTATTTTGGAGTGTCTTGAGCAACTTCTGAACCAGTTGAGGAAGAAAACTATCATTGCCAAATAGAAAAAAAATAGTTGCACATGTTTATCTAAATGGTGTAATTTGTAATCTTTTTAAGCAAAAAAGTGTGCCATGACTGAAAAGAGGTTCAAAAACTGTTTTAAACTAGCGCCACGTGCCATGTACAACCATTTGACAAGTTCTAATTTTTGGACAGTTGAGCTGAATAAAATGTTTCTGTCTTATCATACACAGTTACATCAGCTAATGTTCCGTCTAATCCCCTCTTTTACTGGCATTTAATTCCTTTTGCTCCTTTGTCTTTAAACCTATTAGTTTTACGCCCTGACAAAATGAGAGCAGTCCCGGGCCTTTGTCACTCGGTCTAGAAAATGTCTCGGTGGTTAAAAAAGCCAAACAGCCTCTCAGTTTGAATTCCTGTTGAAAAGTGGCATGTTTAAGGCATCAAGCTGTGAGTTTCTCTGGGGAACTGTGTCAGGCAGACCCGCCGCCATCTCTGGAGACAGTCGGAGTGGGACATCCCAGAATGCACCGGGAGGAGGAGAGGTGCCAGATTAAAGGAACGTGTGCAGACTGGGATACAAGCACCCATGAGCGCTCTTCAGTCTAATTACTGTATCTTTTTCAATGTCAGGCTAATAACATGAGACAAAATAGTTTTTTTTTTTCTGGTATACAGCATGAAACTACATCATCTGTAGATCAGAATTTTACATTTTCTTCATTGTAAACCACATTATTGATTTAAAAGGTTTTAATAATAGAAACGTGTCTATTGACCTCCTGTTCAAAGCTGCATAACTGATAAGCTCTGCCTCTTCATAGTGGCATTTCACATTTTTATTTTACATTATTTTAAAATAGCTAAGTGACCTGTTTGAACCCTACATATGACGCAGAGTATGAATAGTTTGAAAAGTAAGTGTAGGACCGTGGATGAGGATAGGGGGTAGGTGAAAACCGGAATCGTCTCAGCCCTCAAGCCTCAACTGCGGGACATTGTCGGATCACTCACTTCAAGTAAGCTAATGATGAGGGAACACTGTTATAACAGGATTAAAAGCTTGAGTCGAAAAGTCAATTTTACGTCTTATTAAATTTCAAACTCAATTTTGATACTATGGCAAAAGTTTGATACTCAATACCTATTTCAATACCACCAGCCTTTTAGTATTGATCAGTATCTGACAATCTGGTAATGATTTTTTGACAACCCTAGTTTTTGCTTATGGGACTGTACAAACAAGACACCAACACATTATATTATGACCGGCATGTGGTCATAATGTTTTACCTGATCTGTGCAAATCTATATCAACAGTCATGAGACAAAACATAACCGGGATTCATAACAGACATCTTGTTCCTTTTGTTTGAAATAAACCAGCTCTGATTGTTCAAGGGGAGCTATAAATTATTCAACCAATCCCAAATGACCGGCCATTTACCGCCGCCTGCACGAATTCCACTGCGATCTTCCTGTTTGGAGAATGCCACCAAAAATAACATGTGACCTCTGAGTATACGGCTGTTGTTTGCCTTCTAATGCCTAATTTATTCATTGCCTCCGCCAGTCCTCTGAAATGCATGTGCTACAAAGGCCTGTAATTGTGAATACTCGAATGTGAAAAGGGGGGTAAGGTACATGGCAAGATTATAAGAAAAACATTGAAATAACAAGATGAAATACGGCTCTAGTTCTATGGCGACGGGCGGGAGACAGGCAGGGATAACCGAATGCGCTGGTCATAGATAATAACACTATTTGCAGTATGGTGGCCCATGAAGGACATCTCTCTAGACAGTACAGCATGTCATTTCTCTCCACTGTCGCTGCGCCTTCATTCACGCTTATGTGCGATCGGCTGAACTGACTGCCAGGGGAATGCAAGATGGCTGAATGCTCCCTCTGCTCAGCTCTTCTGTGGGCTTTATGTTCAAATTCTCATGACGAGCTGGATTTTGGATTTTTGGAAGGGAGTGAATAGTCAATCATTGGGGGGGGGATATGCACAAAGTGAAATCTCACACCTTGCAGTTTTTAAGAAGAGATTTGGATTAGTTAGTTTCAATTGCCTTGAGGGATGTCAGTATTATTTGGTGAATAGCTACTAGTGATTATTCAGGTCACAATATAATAGTAAGAACTAAAAGTAAAAATGTAATAATAGAGAGAATTTTAGAAGCAAAAGTAGGTCAGTGTATTACAGTACATGCTCCAACGAAGTAAACCTTATTTAAAGTGCTTTAATGGTAAATGGTCATATTTGTATATAGTGCTTTTCTACCTTCAAGGCACTCAAAGCACTTTCCACCAAGGAACCACTCACCTATTCACTCACACATTCATACAGAGAGACTGGGGGAAAGGTGGGTTAAGTGTCTTGCCCAAGGACACAACAACAGAATTCATCTGTGGGAGCTGGAAGCGCACCACCAACCTGTGGGTTAGTGGATCTGACCACAGAACCAATGATATTTATGCCGAGAGTAGGATTCGAACCGCCACACTTTGGATCAGTGGACCAACACTCTACCAACTGAGCTACTTTCACCCCAGTTTTACTATTATTCACAATTATTGTTGTTCGGTCATAGTACCAATTATTGGTACTATGACCGAACAACAGTGATGCCCTTAATTCATAATTTAACTTTGTGTATGATAATGTAACGTGACATAAACAGCTAGACAAAGGAGCACTTAACATTTAGGGTCACTTTTTTGGATTGTAGAGTGACTTATTTTTGCTGCTATAGTTGTCAGAAGTTCTTTTTCACATTTATATTGTGACCTGTATAATTACAGACTAACCGAATAATCTTGCCATCCCTACAATTAACAAATCACAAAGGCTGCAGCTGAAGTAGCATAATGACCTCTCCAAACATGCTCTCAAATGCATTGGGATTCTGAAATCAGAATTTTAAAACCTAAATCAATCCAAATTCAAATTCAAAATCATCCAAATCAAATGGTTGGGGATATGTAGCACCACCGTGAGTTAGACAGGGCTTACATTGAAAAGAAAGCACTTGTTTCACTTGACTACAAATTTAAATTCCCACCTCACACACTTGATCTTGCATGGGGTGGAAGTCGGCGTTACCAGTAGCACAGAGAGGAGACAGCTATTGCGAAAATCATACCCACAACTTTATTCCAAGAGGACCAAACACTTCTCAAGCTTCTTTCCACATCACTATAAATAATGTTCAAAGATACTCTGAAAAATGTGGAATAAAAGACATTCTCTGGCTGCACCCACTCACAAATGAAGTTGGATCCTCTACGACTGGGGCATCGCCAAATTAACAGATCAATAGCTGCTCTAATTTCTTCCTTGCTGCTTTGGTTCTATCCATTTGTGAAATTCCTTCTCTAAATCCAAAGTGAGTTTTGTTCCACTTTTTCATCCTTCGCAATAAAGATACAGCTATTACTTTCTGTTAGCTTTAATTTGCAGTTCTAGTCAAATGCCATTTCCCAGCTCCATAAAGCCAGATGCTGATGAAGGAGTCTAATTACTTGGTGTACCTCGCTCTTGTCACAATAAAATGTGTCTTTATTTAGAAGAGCTTTATTCGGCCCTGAATTAGCATTTTAACAGAGATCATTGGGGAGTCTAAAGATGCCACTACATTTTGCAACACAGTGTAAGAAAGTAGTTAAAGTTGCATTACCCAATTTCAAACTGCAAATTAAGAAAGTATGTATTTAAATATATCTAACTTATTCCAAGCTTTCACAAACCCTTTGGCACATCGCAAGTATCTACATAACCCTTTGGGCAGGTGCGTGACCTGCATGTTTCCATAGAAATAGATAGTTAAAACCATACGTCGGAGCAATCTAATCCATCGGGATTAGATTTATGCCGTACCGTGGGATATTATAGCTGAAGGAACCACATTTCCGTGGAAACGAGCAGGAGGAGACTTCCCCCCAAGCAAATAAGAGTCAGGTTTGTGGAGATGCAAGCCCACACAGAGTTAGGATGCATGTTATTTTTCTACAGTGCAATAAACACAAGCAAAATGAAAAAAAAAAAAAAAGTTTAAGGTTAAAAAGTTGCATACTGTGGCTTTAAAATTTTAAATGTCCATTACTTTTTAAAGTAGTCCAACTAAAACCAAACAAACTATCAAATTACATACAGTATGCTATAAAAAGTAATTAACAAGATTGGAGCGACTTTGTTATTTGTCAGCTAAATGTGTGCAGTGTCCAACTGGCTGCCTTTGATCTTGAATTGGGTCATTAGCCACGCGCCGTTAGCCGTACTGAGATAGCAGAGTTTGTTGTGGTGTGCTCACGGTGGCACTTTGACTTGAAAAAAACTCTTGTCCTCTGTGTCCTTTCCTTTTAAAAATATTAAACTGGAGCTGGATGACCTTTTAATAGATATGAGCTGCAAGGAGAGACGTTAACTTCAATCAATCCATCAGGCCAGTAATGCTGTTCCTAATGGTAAAGTGTCTGTTGACCAACTGTAACGATCTCTGTAGTCATACGCACATACTAATTCAAGTGAAATTAATTTTTGTAATAATTATGATAAAAGCAAAGATATTAACCATGTCTACTATGCCAAGTAATTAAATATGTACAACAAATGAAACTAATGTGTGGCAATTAGTGAATAACAAACAAACAACAAATCAAAATAATTAGAGCCACTGCTTTTCACAGATGTACTGTATACGTGAAGTGAATTCATTTCAGTTTTACAGGGCATATTCAAAGAGTGGCACATTTACAAATAGGAGACTGCAATAGATTTTTTAGTAGCCAGACAATTCATTTTATCAATTTATTCAAACATCACCACATTGTATTGGTTGAACAATAAGCTGTACACCATTTTGAGGACCACTGTAAATTAATTTGCATGTTTCAAATTGATTTTACAGCACAGGTGCTACACAAAGTGATAGAGAAGTAACATATTCACTACAGGTATCTGAGACATGTCCAAAGGTGTTGCTTCTTTTAAAGCCACACTATATAACTTTTCTAATCTGTCTACTCCAGTCTTCTACCTCCACCTGCTTGTCGTCATGGAAATGTTTTAGCTTTGCCAGGAATGTTCCAATATGGCATTAAACTTATCGGTCTTACATGTATTGAATTAGACGTTTTATTGCTTAAACATAACTTGAACAGCGCATTCTTTCTGTGAACATTATCACTTCTCCTGGCTCTCCACAGATTTGACTCGTAACTTGGCTTGGTGGAGTCAGCTACTTGTCTCTATGGCAGTAGATAAGTTTAATGCCATACTGTGGAACATTCTAGTCTAAGCATCTCCATGGATGCAAACAGGTAACAGACCCTCCACCAGAAAAGTTGCATAGTGCGCCTTTAAAGCCTTGTCCAAAACCAGTATATACTTTGTCTATTGTGGTTGGCTCTGTTCCTGGCTCCGGGCGACATGCAGGGCAGATCTCACAGCCACACAGTGCACTGCAGGGCTTAAGGCTATGACTGGTCAACTCAGAGGTTTGTGTTAGCAGCTTCACAAAGCCTGAGCAACTGTTGTGTTAGATCACCCCCAAATGTCAAAGTAGTGCCAACGTCCTTTGACATTTCGCTTGTAAAGACGGCGACCAACTGAGCAGAAAGATGCTTTAATTAAAACAATGAATCAGAGCGCAGTCACGTCAGCAGGCACCAGAAGAAGAAGAAGAAGAGTACATATGATTATGTGCTGGTTTTAGCTTCCACTAACACAAGGACAAGCATCATGTTTTATAGACAAAAAACACCAACCAATTAATCCCATGCAAATTAATTAACCACATATTTCTAGTAGTTTACCTTATATTATTAGTAAAAGTATAGAAAAGTAGGAATACTTACAGGTGCTCAATGTAATTTTTCTGGTGAGGGATCCATCGCCTACTTGTCACCATGGAGATGTTATTGCTTTGCTGGGAATGTTCCATGTTATAGCAATAAACTTGTCCATTATTCAATTATGGGTGTTTTTATTCATGAGAAATACCTGGAAAAATATACACTGTTACTGTGGACAGCGTTGCATCTCTACAATTCTCACCTGTAACTTGGCTTTGTGGGGTCACCTGCTCGTCTCCATGGAGATAAAAGTAAAGTAATAACATTTAGACAAGCAGGTGGCGGACACTCCACTAAAAAAGTTCCATAGTGCACCTTTAAATGCGCAATAAAAGTAGTCAATTTAATACAACTTCCTCGGTATGCCTCTTACGGTGTGCTGTGCTATCTGCAGACCTCCTGTTTCCTTGCACCACTTTTGGCAGATGCTGACTACTGCAGACTGGAAACAGGCCACATGAAGTAAATCACACTGGTCCAAGTTAGAGTTGATCTAATGCTTTTGTAATTTAAACAAAAAGCTCGCAGCCCTGACAAGTCTATTTAACTAGTTGGTATTAGGAAAGGAAATCAAAGTACAGTGATATGTTTGTTAGTTTTCCAGTAAAAAACTATTGAGCTAAAATAAAATGCAAAAGTTTCACTATGTGACTTTTATGGTGAGGTCTGCCATCTTTCTTGTTTCCATGGAGATGCTATTGCTTTGCCTGAAATGTTCCACACTGTGGTATTAAACGTACATATCTTGAAAAACTATGAACGTGCTTGTTTCTCCACAGACCTGACTTCTAACTTGGCCTGATGGTATGACCTGTTTGTCTTCATGGATATAGCTATGTTTAATGCCATACTGTGGAACATTACAGGAAAAGCCATAACATCTCCAGGGACTCAGTACATTTTTAAGTAACTGTTGCAGAGCCAAGAAAGAAATCCATTATTAACACATTTCATATTTTAACTATATTCCCCGCTCAAGTTTTTATTTGGACTAAGCAAAAGTAGATGAATGCATGCAAAATTAGTATTATGTTTAAAAGGGAAGACATTTAAGAGAATTCAGTTTTTCTGGTGTGAAATCAGAGTAGTAGGTGAGTGGGTTGAATAGTGTGGTCTTGGGATTGTTAACTGAATGAAGGTCTGTATAGAGACCATTTGGAATCTGCAGCAGGTCTGAGAGGTGATGTGACGTCTGAGGATTCAGTCTAAATAATTCAATCACATCTCAGGGAAAGATCTTTTTTTATTAACAAGCTTTTTAAATGGTGCAGTTAACGACTAGAACTAGCTGCTATTGATTTGGAGTCTGTTAAGAGACTTGTAATCACAGAGTGGGCTAAAGTGAACACATGAGAAACACAGGCAGGTCATGCAGCAGGAGCGCGACCCCCACCAGAGGAAATAATGTGTCAAGTTATGGCACAAAATGTTTGAAAGGCAACAACTGTGACATAAACCCTCTTTTTGGAGGCTTTCAAGCTCGCTGACCTGGTCCGTAGTGTCAACTGGCTGACTGAGATCAAAAAGGATTCAAACAGAGCAATCACCAGCACAAACAGCAACAAGGGAAGCTCATGGAGCAGGCTGCATGGACCAGAGAGCAGCTTAAAAACCTATTTCAACTTCCCTGCCCATATTAGGATTCGGGAAACGCTTGTGTTTGTGGAGACCTCCAACCAGGGAAGAAATCTCAGATTAGGTAGAACACATCACAATATTGTGTACAAGCAGCAGCACGTGTGGAGATAAGCTGTGGTCAGGTGTCATGTGTTAAAGCACAGGGCATCTCTCACATACATATAAATATATTTCTCAGTGAAATGGCAGACTTCTGAAGGTCTGATCAAGAGCGATTGGCCTCCCCCGTTCCAAAGCTTGGATATTATTCATGAAAATGCTGCAGTCTTTTTGAACATTTATGTAGTCCCAGTATCTCAGTGGAGGTGACGAGCTCTGCTCCACATGTCCTATATCCATTATAGATGGTTGGCTCAGTCGTCCTGCGCTCTACATATGTTTACAAGTGTCAGCTGCACTGGGACAAGAGACTGGAAAACTGCAGAGACAGAGGCTGTGGGCCTTTAACCTGGGTAACATTATCCTCATGTGTATCAATAAAACATGTGGATATAATTGTGCTGTTTGCACAGACTTAGAAACCACATGTGAAGCTCACAAAGTCACAGCATGTTTTTTTACTCATTATCCCACATCAAACACTTTGAGAGAGATTCAAATTAATTGCTTTTTATTCATCGTCTGTAAATATTTTTAATTATTCATAATTGTGTGAAAATCTCATTTGCTCAGTTCCATTGGATTATGACTCATCCCAGATTGACATGAAATATTTGAACAGGCCATAAATCAGAGGGCTGTTATATTAGGCTAAAAGACCAAATGTAGCATGGGGACAAAGTCATTCTGCTGCCTCACACTGTTCGTCCCCCGCTCAAACTTAGCAGTACAAATACTTCTGAAAATACTTTTGATTCAGGACTTGAAGTCCCTCAGAGCTCTAGGTGCTGGGGCCTTCTCACTGTGGAGTACACCGGGTTGTCAGGCCATCTGCCTTTGAAGAGCTTTGCTTCAGATGTGATAAATACTTGATGTTTGGGGCTGAGGAGGTCACAGTGCTGGAAGATAATTAGTGGGGTTTTGTACTAAGTAAAAGAAAACACACTTTGAATGTTTTAGATAAAGTCAGAAAACTAAAGTCAATCTAAAATATAATTGTGTGCACAGACATGTCTCTCCAGCTGAGAGCCGGAGTCAGAGCCGATGAGTCTGGAGCAGACAAATAGAGCAGCAGTGTAAATCAGATAAGCTCCCTGTATTCCTCTTTGACACATTGGACACAATCTTATCAGCCTCTCCTCTGCATGGGCTCTTCATTGCCACTCCGTCTTGACAAACAAATCCTGTTACAGTGGGCTGCACTAAATCCCACGGTGACTCCCATAAATTACAGGAGTGAGTATTTACAGGCCTGCCGAGGTTTGGGATCCTTCTCCTGGAGCAGGAAATGAAGAGCGCTTGTTTTTGAAGCGTTTTTGTTGATGACTGCTGCACTCCACCTCCACAACCCGTCAAAGTGACAGCGCTGGCACAGCTCAGGCACAACTCTGACATTATTTGCAGGTTTGCAGAAAATATCTGGCTAGCTACAATGATTCATATAGAGCCACCTCTGTTTACCAACGGGATGTCACATCCATTTAGCAAATTATGCATGTGCTCGGGGCTTAGTCAAATTGTTGAGGCCTCCTACTTTGATAGTACACATTCAAAATTATTTTCCACATCTTTACAAATGTGTTCAGTTCAATGAAACCTTTAATGGATTGTGCCACACACACGTCTAAATGTTGAAAATGTTCAATAACTTAACCTCTGTCCCATTACTGTCGTCTAAACCTGCTTAAAGGCTTGTGTAGAACAGAATATGCTAATGCTAACTCACTAAGCTCTTGTAATCTTCATGCTTGAATTTGTGAACAGAGAACCCGGGCTTTTGCACATATAGTGGCACACTTTACAGCTATGCAAAACACCCTGTTCGCTCCAATGTTTTAAACCATAAATCAAGTATGCGGTGCCGGGATATGATTGGAAAATTACAAATGTTACTTAAGGAGGTGAGTTTCATGTGTGCTCCTAGTATAATGCATTT
>KN475175.1:27339-42400 GCA_000787095.1 Periophthalmodon schlosseri
AGAGTGACTTTCAGAGAGGACTCAAAATATGTCACCACTTTACACCACTGGACATGCAGGATAAAACAGTGGATCTTGGTGTGTATAATTATGCATACAGGACATATATTAGAGTGACTCTAAGACAGCAGGTGAGTCCATCTATTAAGATGGCTGTTTTTGGTTGTGGCTGATCCTTTTGTGATCTAAACTGTGAGATGATGTGAGTGTAGGCTAATGCAGGTTACCGCTCCTGTTGTCAAATTAACAACGTTGATTATGGCAGAAACCTCTTTGTTGCATCTGTTGGATGAATGAACGACCTGTGAACGACTCCTGAATGCGTTCTAAATGCTCATCAATATGTTCATTTCCTATGCAAATTTATGTTGTGTAACTCAACTCCAGAGCTTCCAGAATTTTCAGTCTTTTTACAACTGGTTGAGATGATGACAGTGTTATCTTAATTTGGTTAAATATGTATACATAACACTGAAGTGGCAACGGCTAATTCTACTTAGGGCCCCCTGAAAGCTAGGGCCCTGCTCAGTACAGATATATAAACAGCTTTTGAGGTCAAAATACATATGCTGTGTTCTGTCTGCATCTAATTATAATGTGTTTTATTGTTTGATTATCAAGAGGTACGTGTTAACATGCTAGTTCTTGTTAGCTTTACCATGATGGAAAAACTCCGCTCTGGCCTCTGAAAGTTGTAAAAAGCGCTTATAAACTTATTGCAGTGAATAATTTAGATGCTTGGAATGCATAAGGTGAAATGAGAAATAACTTTGGACCACTGCAAACCATTTAAAATGAAAAAGTTCCATTTTCCAAGACAGTAAAAATCAGGTACAGCACCCTTAAAACTACAAAAAAATAAGAAAAAAAAGTGTTACAAAAAACATACTCACGATTATTATTGAGCCTGAAAAACAATTGTTCTTTCTGTCATATACTGAAGTGGATATAGTAATTAGCGTGACAGAGGTAGTGGGTTTGTGGAAGCTGGGATGGTACTCTCAGATTTGACAGCGAGCAGGCCACACTTCATACAGCAGAAGCAGAAGTCTGTCCAGAGCTGAGTCATGGTGACATTGGGAGTGTCCTTTAATAAGCCCGCTACAGCTGCCTCTGCTTTATAGCCAGTCTGTGTCCCCGCCACAGTGATCACAGTTGTTGGTAATTGGTGCAATCTTGGCAAAAATATTGTCTTTAGAAGCCCCTTTACCCCGCTAAAGAAATAGAAAAATAACATGAAAGCACAAGAAGACATTTCTCCGCAGGGTTACAATAAAAGTAAATTAGTCTCATACTTGGGAAGCCGAGACTCAGCCAAAATGTTAGCTCGTTTTAGCAATGTTTAGTGATCCATAATATGCTTAGAAGACCCATGATTTGATTGGTTATTTGTATGATAGAAGTCCTGTTTTTAAATGATAAACTGTCACGGATTATGTTCTAGATTCAGGCTTTTATTGTTTCCTTGTGAATGATCTTATCGCAGAACCAATGAAATCCAAATGAATGACCGTAAAAAGGAATAGTTACAATTAGTTACACAATTACAGACAAAACACATTTACACCCTCAGAAGGTCATACATCTTCAATTGTATTTCTTAAACTGTAAAGAAGAAAACATAAAATCTATTGTGTAGAATGACTGGTGTGACGTGCATCAGTGTATCAACAGGAAGTAGGCGATCGACCTGCACGGTGGGATACAGTCCTATTACCGCGGCTCCTTGGTTACTCGCTCGCACTTTCTAGAATAGCCATCACTTTGTCAATATCTGAGGAGGACATAACACACAATGAACGCAAATGCATTCACTGAAATCCATACATGACTCAAGGCTTGATTTGTTTTTCAGGTAAGAGGGTAAAAGGGACTTGGAGGGTTGGGTCTGATGATCATGTCAACAAAGTACAGTGTACAGGAGATTTTCCATTTTAATTGTAGCTTTTTTTTGTAGCATATGTCAACCCACTGATCAGGAAAAACATTATGATCACTGAGTTTACATATTTGTTCTGTGTAGTCCATTTATATATATTGATTTATATTTGTTTGTTCACTGATCCGAAGGTTGGCGTTTCAAATCCTGCTCTTGACATAAACATCATTGGCTGGGCGGTCAGATCCACGGACCCACAGATGAATGCTGTCATTGTGTCCTTGGGCAAGACACTTAACCCACCTTGCCCCCAGTGTTTGCGTACACTGGTGTTTGAATTTATGTGTGAATATGTGAGCAGTGCCTTGATGTTAAGTGCTTTGAGGGCCTTGAAGGTGGAAAAGCGCTATATAAAAATGTGACCATTTAACTTTTTAAACCTTATTTTTTACCCATTACTATTATTCAGATGTAAATTGTTTTTACGTGTTTCTTTGATTTTCATTTAAGTCTAAAATAGGATGTGAAGATTTGTCCTCAAAGTTGATGTGCTAAGAATAGGAAAAATTTGCAAGTGTAAAGATGTAAGTGCATCAAAATTATGTGATGGCTACAGACATCCTGGTTAGCCATTTTCATTATCTACTAAAGTGATCCACTGAAGAAGCTTAATGTTGACAGGAGTTTCATTTGAGAGGTGACCAGCTAGTTCTAAAGCAGCAGTTTTTGCCAGTTTGATCGAAGGATATTAGTGTAAATACTGTTAATTAGGCTGTCAGAACACATTAAAGTTATACCTTATGTGTAGAGTTTTCCAAGAGGATCTCCACCCACCTTTCCTAAATAAAATCCCCATTGCTGTTATAGTTTTAATGAGGCGTGCATGCTTTCATCTCAGCCCACTGTTCTAATCTATACAGTATTAGCCACATCTCTGCATGCTCCAGGCAATAAAGAAATATTATCATTTCTCACCGCAGCAACGGACTCTTGTACAATTTATAGGCCACATACATCATGGCCGCCTCTGTGGGACTTGACAGACTGAAAATACGATTTTGTGCAAGTTTTTCAGAAGGTGTGAAAACTCTGCCAACTTAAAGTGCAATAAGGAATAAACACTTTTTTTATAAGATTTTTTCTAAGTCTGGGGACAGATTTTATATATGCATTCAAATAACCTTTTTTTTGTTTTAGTTTGATGCCATTTTGTGATCAGAGTCAGTGAACTTCCTCACTAAAAGATGGAATTACTTGGATAATGGTAAGTCCATTGCAGAGCCTGTGGGCAATATACCAAATAATGAATATTGTTGTTTTGAAGATATGTTTAATTTATATATTGGGTATATTGGTTATTTAAAAAACTCAAAAAGTAAAAAGAGCTGGTAAAAAAACCCAAAAAGTATGTTGTTAATTCAAGCAATGGTAAGTGATATTTCTGCACTTTTGTCAGTAATTTTAGGTCAACTAATAATTTAAAGATATGTTTTCGCCCACTATTGCTTTTTACCATCTAAAAAGCATTACAAAAATCAAAGGTACACTGTCAAAACCAGACTTGGAGAGACTTATCCATGCATTTGTCTCCAGTAGGTTAGACTACTGTAACGGTCCTGTTCACTGGCCTCTACAAACGAGCGTTAAGACAGCTGCAGTACATCCTGCTCCGGTCCTGACTAGAACCAGGAAGTACGAGCACATAACTCTTGTGCTCGGCTCTCTGCACTGGCTTCCTATGGCTCAGAGAATAGACTTTAAAGCAGCTCTGCTTGTGTACAAGTCTCTCCATGGCCTAGCACCAAAGTACATCTCCCACATGTTAGTGCCATATGAACCATGTCGCACTCTCAGGACTTTAGGGACCGGCCTCCTGCTGGTGCCAGAGTCAGGACTAAACATGGGGAATCAGCGTTTCAGTTTTATGCAGCTAAAACCTTGAACAGTCGTCCTGAAGATGTGAGACAGGCCTCTACTCTGACAATGTTTAAATCCAGGCTCCAAACGGTTCTGTTTAGCTGTGCACATGACTGAAAGGTTTTTATTCTGCACTCTTCTCTTTTAATGTTAATTTTATGATGATTATTTGTGATTATTCATGTTTTGATTTCATGTATTGTGATTTTAATATCTTTCTTATTCTGTAAAGCTTTGAAACTTTGAATTACTTTTTTGTACGAATTGTTCTATACAAATACACTTGCCTTGCCTATTGAACTGCCAACATATCATCTGATTATGGTAATATGAATTCTCAAAAAAAACTGAAAATCAAGGTGTATATTTTTGTCAATATCACTCCCCTTGTGCTGTGTCTTGGTAGCTAGCTTGTTCCAGTAGTTTACACAAGGCTAAGATGTCTGCACAGTAAATGTATTGAAGTGAGAATGGGGGCATTGTCCATCTCTGCTGTCATACAATATAGTGTTACACAGCTCCCAGCAAACTAGGCCTGGTCTCACCCTGTTTCAGCTGGAGAGCAGGAATCACACTGATGGATAATGGCTTGACAGAGAATGTCCTTTGGCCATTGGAGCTCTGTGGTGCTGAGATTTTTCCTATACCACTAAAGGTCTGAAGAGAGAGGAGGGAATAGAGACTTGAGATCCTTGTGCAGACTGGCTTGGGAAAAAATGGACTTCTTGATACAGAGAAAGGGAGTCATGTGGGAGATTAAGTGAGAGTGGCCTGTCCTGAACCAACTCCAGACTTATCAAGCTGGGTCAGGTAATGATGTGATGCTTTGGGAGCAAACCTTAACTGGAAAATCACTCGTGGGACTATTGTGGAGGAGGAATGGGCTTTATTCTGGTGTTGAATGCCGGCCTTCACGTGTCGTCCAGCAGTTTTCTAAAGCTACATTGAAATGTCTGGGGTTTTTTTTGCTCCCATACGATTCTTATGTGATTTACTTTTCAACTCTCACCAAATGGGCTGTTTTTAGAGCCAGCTGATCCACGCTATGTTGAAACGTGACTGCGACATGTATAGTCCCCACTGGCCTGAGATCACACTTTTATCACATCCACGCTCTCAAATTCTGGTACACTCAATATGGCTGAGTTACAAAGCTATAGGGCTGCAACTTAGTTAATGCATATATCACTGGACTCGTCAGCAGTTATTTTCTTCAGTTAGTCAACTAGTCAAACGATTATTTTTATTGTGCAGATTTTAGATACTGAAGGTTTCTAGATTTTGCTTTCCAAGTATTACCAGATCTAAACCAGGTCTATAAAAGGACTATTTCAGGTCTAATCTAGGGCTGAACCAGGTCTACATAATTTCCACTGTAGTTCTAAACAAGAAATTATCCAAAGGAGGACAAAAAAGTGGATAAAATGAACTCTAAATCAGACAATCCCACATACACATACTGAACAGCTGTGCAAGTACCACCTGAAGGAGCTCGCATGCCACCAGCGGTACACGTACCACAGTTTGAGAAACACTGTTATAGAAAAAATACACATATCATAAATCATATCTGCCTAACTCTATAACTGACCATTACCTTCAAAACCAAGGCAAAAATTCCTTGCAACTCTAGTTTTTTTTTGCTTTTTTGTCCATGTTTGGTCATAACTTGAGAAAGGTTTCCACTCGTAACAATGCCAGACTACACCAAGAACACTAAATAACACAGCGTCCATTTGATTTCCATGTATTTGTTTTGCCGTGGTGATGAATGTAGATGAATCACTGAGAATGTCACATGATGGAAAAGAGGGGAGCGAGCAGGAAGGGTGACAAGAGAAAAATGAAAGAAAAACATAATAGAGAATTGATTAGTTTTGATAAAGTCTGTGGGCGGCGAATATGAATATTTGTGTTTGGTTACGAGATGTTCTTGACGATCATTATGTCTCGTCTGCAGCCCTTATAGTGTCACATTGCGGTTACACATCTCACTTTAGCCTCTTAACAAGACCCAAGCATAAATGTTAATATTCTGGACACACAGGAAGGGAAATTGAAGTACCTGCTCTCTTAACTAGTATCTCCTCTTCATTTCTTCAACTCTGACACCAGACAAATTGAAGAGCTTCCGAGTGACGTATCTAAAAGGCAGAAGCTTGCGTCATAAATACTTGATTATGAGGGTGACAGGTCCTACGCCACCCCCGCTTACATATAGAGGTACAGTGGATAAGCTAAGTGGAGAGCTATGTTTTTAATGCATGAAGGCGTTCTGCAGACAAACGCCAATGCTAGGCTAATCTCCCCAGGGCCGCGTGTTCTCGGATGGGGGCAGAGCTGTGACATGTCAAGGAGCTGGTTTGGAATTTTAGGGACAAGTGAGAACCTGAAGGCTAGTGACCTTGGCAGTCGCTCCCTCCACTGAACAGAAAATAGCTTTTTAAAGGGGCATGTGGACCTTCACATGTGGGTGGAAATTATTTTTGGGGTAACGCTTTCAGTCTGGCTCCAACAATTCTGCTTTTTGTTATATTCCATTGTTGATATGTAAATGAGGTCAGAATTCCAACTGAGAAGGGAAAGCTGAACTTGTAGAATAAATATTAAATATTTGAAGATTACTGCACACTGTTAGTCTGCAACAAAGTGAAAAAAAAAAACAGTTTTCAAATTGTATTTTTTTCATGTATTGGCACAAGGTGTAACTTCATGCTTTGCCCTTCTGTGGTTGACCACATACCACTAAAAACATGCAATATATAATAATGGTTTGTGGTATAGCTTATGTTCTTCAATATTGTGTGAGACTTTTTACCTTTTTAGTGGGATTACTGCCCTCATATAGAGCTGGATATTATACCACTACTTGAAAGTAACTAAGTTTGTCACCACAACTGATGAAATATAAAACTACTACTACTATTTTTTGCCAAACATAGTATCAAATATAATTATATTATCATTATGTTTTGTTGTCCCAGATATCGAGTAATACCACGACACAACAAGCACTGGTTAAGTAAGGATTAAATATGGATAGTTACCGTATTATTATAGGTGGAGGAATAGGAATTACACACGTTACCCATGGTCAGACTCAACCTATGTGGTATTTTGTCACCCAGCAGAGAGGAAGACTAAGAACAAAACTTATATTATTAAACTCAGTAAGTTCCAAAGGCTTGTCTTCATTTGTCTTGATATTCGAGCTATGTTTATCCACTATACAGTATTTTCCCAGTTAAATCTCATCACACGTGGGAGCTGCGCCTCTCTCTTGGTTTTTGCGCAGATAAATTCCAAGGCATTGTCAAAATATGATTAATTTTTCATTTCGTCCCCCTTTACTCTTTTGTTCGGTGCTCCCCTCTCGATGATGCAGTGAAATATTAATGCCGGGCCACACATCCACAGTCACGGTATCTCCGGCTCTGTCCCTGCCCGCGCTGGTGCCTGCCGCTCCTGCTGTTTATGTTGCTTTCTCGTTGGTTTCATAATCAGATCAGCGTTCGTATCGCGCCCAAAGCTGCCAAGTGGAAAAGGGAAGCAAGCTCCGTCAATGAGATTATGAATGTATGACTGCTCCTCTTGTGTGTAGAGTTGTGTTTTCTTTGCTTCGCCAAAGTGCTGTCGAGGAATAGATAATGAACATCCCCAAACGTGGCCAAGCAGCTGGAAATCTTTGGGCCCATTTTAGATTAGAGACTTAGAGGAACGATTCTTTTTTTGTAACTTGTAAAATGTCACTATTACAAGGGATTTTTACTCACCACTTCTGCTACATTAAACAGTTGATTTTGTTGAATATAACGTCTTTAAAGTTGTATTATGTAACTTTTCAGGTGGAGGCTTGTCTCATGATGTTCTATGGTATTACATTAATCTTATATGTCTTGCATTTATTCTGTTACAGGTGTTTTTATTGCTCAGAAACATTTTGAAAAACATGCATTCTTACTGTGAGTGGGGTCACATTTCCACAGCGTTGTTTGTAATTTGGCCTAGTGGCAGCACCTGTGTGCCTCCATAGAGATAGATACGTTTAATGCCATACTGTGGAACATCCCAAGCAAATAGCATCTCCAAGCAGGTGACAGAAAGATTACATAGTGCGCCCTTAAACTAAAAATGTTATATACCTAATAATTCAGTTTGGTTTTTTTTAATATTAAAGGCAACATTTATGGTGGAGGGTTTGCTACTTGCTTGTCACTCAGGCGTTACACATTTGCCATAGAAACAAGCAGATGAAACCACCAGGCCAAGATACAGGTCAGATCTGTGGAGTTGCAAGTGTACTCACAGTAAGAATGCAAGTATTTCTAACAAAAAAAACCATTTGTGGTTAAATAAATCTCTACAGAGACAAGTAGGTGGTACCAGACCATTCTAACACAAAAGTTACACAGTGAACCTTTAAACTAACACATTTTCTCCATGTTTTGTTTTAGGTCGACATTCAAAGTAATTCCCTGTATTTCTTTCCTAGGTGGTGTTTCCTTGTCAGAAGAGATTAGACTCACAGCTTTTGGACTCCTTGTTGACGGGCTGGCTGGGAGGGTGATGTCCAATCCCACAATGCACCTCAGGGCTTGATATCAGGTACGCTTTTCTATTGACTTGTGAGCAACTGCAGCTTTTACCTCAGTCTGGGGTCAGCAATAACCACTCCCAAAGTATTACATTAACAGTGGAGCATCAGCACATTTCAGATATGGAGCACGATGGGGATTTTGCTAGAGAGACGACCGTGAACGCTATACAGGTGTGAGGAAGAAGTAGGTCAGATTTGAAAATGCATTTCTTTTGTTTTTGTTTTTGTGCTTCTCTTTATTACAGAGGCAGATGTGCTGGGATAACAAGTGTGCAGACGTTTTAACACCAAGTGAAATTAAGACAGTGATTTTCAAATGAATGCAAGTATTATAAACTACCTGAATGTGGAACATTAGTAAGCTTTCCTCTTCAACTATAGTGTGTGTGTGAAACGTCTGTATTTTTTTGGGTGTGTGCAATTATCAAATCACAAAGGCTTTTGTTGTGCCTGTAGTTTATATCTGAGATCTTGTGAAATGCATGGGATTTTTGTATTCATTTATCAGTTCATGCTCAGTCTTCTCTCAAATGTTAATCTACTGGAGTTTTTTTTAAATTTGCACTCTGAACAGAATCCAGAATATATTGCAAATCTAATCCCAATTGCAATACTTGCCAGAAAAATCCCGATTCAATTTTTGTCCATAGTTGTGCTGCCTTTGTGCGTAGTCCTAGAAATGTGTCATCATCTCAAAGTACGACTGACAGTGAAGGCAGCATAGGGATCAGGTATAGGAGCTGCATGCCGTATGTAAATGGACTGACAGGGACATTATTTATAGTTTGACTTGGAGAAGATACGCAAGAGTGATTTTAGAGTTCCCTGGTTCCCTGTCTGTCTCGTGCATTCAACATGACACACTGCAGTGTTACAAGAGACACTGCACGCTTCCTCAACTTTCCAAACTAAATGTATGAAAACAGCAACATTTTTAAAACGCCACATGATGTTTGTATATCAATAAAATATCACTGCTAAATGCATATCCATCTCAGACCGGGTGGCATCACTTCAGATATTTTAAACATTCATATTTTATACATTTCTTAAAATATAGATGTCTCCACTCATAAACATTACATTACACACCGACATCTATGAATAAGCATGTCGCATTTATGTTTTCCTTTTGTTATCAATACACAAACACTAAATAAAAATAACTCCTAAATATGAAATTATCTTATTGTCTAAAGGTGGAGTCTGTGGAGACTATGGAGTGTTTGCCAATTGCTGGTCTCCTTGGAGCTGTTATGGCTTTGCCTAGAATGTCCCAGTTTGGCATTAAACATAAACAGGGTGTCCATAAAGTCTCTTTACAATTAAAAAAATGTATTACAAAGGCAATTGATAAGATATTGTATTCAGGCTTTAAAAAAATGATTACAAAGGCAATTGATAAGATATTGTATTCAGGCTTGTTCTATTGTACTCAGTGGTTTCCAAAGTGTTTTACCTCATTTAATACACCTCTATATGGGCACGAAGCACATCAAGACGGTACTCAATTTCTTGGCATGTTCGCTGTAGCATGGCCTCATCAACGGTTGCAATCGCATCTGTCATATTTATCCCGTATCTTGCATGCAGATCCCAATGTGGTGGAGCACCATTTTGCTGGAAAATGCTGGTTGGTTGAAGGTCCTCAAAAGGTTAAGGTTTTGACTTAGAAACTTTTATAACCACTGAGTACAATATGAGTACAATAGAACAAATCTAATTAATATATCTTATCAATTGCCTTTGTAATTACATTTTTGAATTGTAAAGAGACTTTATGGACACCCTGTATATTTACCATTTATCCATTTACAGTATTTTATTGCTAAAGAAATACCTTGAAAAACATGCATTGTTACTCTGAACTGAGTTGCTTCTCCCCAGTAACTTGTAACTTGGCCTGATGGTGTCACTTGCTTGTCTCCATCGGGATAGATACTGTGGAACATTCCAGGAAGACAGGCAGGGGGCAGACGCTCCCTAGAAAACCTAGATGCACCTTTAATTAACAACATAACATACAACTTAATATATTAGCAGTGTAGTGATAGTTTCAGAGCCGAAGATTTTCAGTTTAGCAGCAAATACCTTTCAACAAACAAAAAGTGAACATTGAATATTTGTATTGCATTCCGTCTGTTTCCACCATCTGTCATATAGGCCTAAATGAAAGATGATCACACCATAACTGCCATGGTAAATCTCTGGACATAATTTATCATTCTGTCAGGCTTAGTGAATGCTTTAAACTAAAGTTAAAACAAAAAACGATTCCCCTAATACGCAGCAAAATATGAAATTTATCTTTTATTAATTATGTAACAGCCCACTTCAACTCCGCCAAGAATCTCCTATGAAGTGATTAACCGGGCAAAGGAATGAAATGATGTTACCCAAGTGTAACACAAAAACGCTCTATCTGGAGTTGTAATATAATTGTCAGTGTTCTAACAAATGTAAAATGGGTCATAAAACCACGTCCAAAATACAGCACCACTACATCATCTCAGCTTCTTGTTTCATTTGTATATTGTATAGTGTCAAACTATTAATTACCTCAAGTACACGGGGGGATAGAGTTAACGATCTGCAGTACGCCAGCCGAGAATAACCAAAGTGCTACCTGTATCCCCTTAACATCTGCCTTGTGTACTTGAAGGAGAAGTATACACCCTCAAAATGTCACCTCGCCGGAAATTAGTGCAAAGATCTGAACCAGCATATCGCCAGTTAGCGCTTTTTGTTGAGGGTGGAGTTAATGTGAAAAAGTCATGGCTGATCCCCCGAGGTGCTGTATAGAGGTTGGGGGTACTTTGCCTTTCGTTCTTTTTGACCCTCGGTGGTCGGAGCCCCTGCCGGTCCTGTGGTCGGGGGGGAACCGCACTCTGCTGAGAACAGAGAGCAGCGATGGCTCCCGGTTGTCCTCAGCCAGTTCAAAGGGAATGGCGGGGCAGTGCTAATTAGCCGCGGCTTGTGTTAGCGGTTTGAACACAACTGCTGTTCTCCTCAGTGTACTCCCCTCCCCTTTGTCATGCAGCAAACAGGCAGCCGCACAACAGACACTCACACCGCATAACTTTGCATATTTTGTACCACTCAATGTGCAGGTGGGGGAATTGGAGTTTTTGCTTTGGTCCAATTATAACACACATTACTGCATGATATGCGGCATACTCTAATTAATTTATATACCTCTATATGTATGCATTTGGTTGTGCATTGCCAAATCATTTTAACTTGCTCAAACTTTTGGCTTTGGACATCTTAGCATAGAGTAATAACAATGCGTCAATTATCTCAAAGCTCTTGTTGGCATGAAATTTGTCACCAGCTGAGGGCACAATTACTGCATCTGTTGGTACATGTTGGGGAATGGGCATACAACACATGGTTTATAGACTCAGACAAACTTTAACGATCTACAAGGGAAATTACTTGGGAACAGTAGCTCAATTATTGCTATATATTGACAAAGAGGGAAAAAAATGTTTAAATAATAATAATAATAATAATGTATTTAATTAGCAGACTTCTATATGTACAGATTTGTATATGTACAAATACAATATGATAAAATAATAAAAATTAAATATATTTTATTCTTTCTTCTTTCTTTCTTTATCTTTATTTCTACAGGGGAACCCAGTGAGAGCACTTAGACTCTCTTCTTCATGGGCGCCCTGTTTAAAATACAATACAAACAGAAAAACAAACAAAAAAAAACAAGTATACAAGTCCATATAAAGCATTAAAATCAGGTGTATAAAATGTTGTTACCAGATTATTAAATTGCGATTGTGTCACCAACGTATCCAGTTTTGCTTTTCCTTGGAGTGTGTTCCAGATTAGGGTGGTGGGGTAAGGAGATTGCCTGGCAAATTCAGAATGATATCTGTCTGTATTTTTATACAGATTGATATCAGTCTCGTCCCCACTCCCCCGTTGCGTCTCAAGCCCGGCCAAACATGATCGTGCAATCAAAGCTGTTTTTTTTCAGTGACACATGCGAAACAAAGGAGTTCACTGGTCACCTGTGATTTACAAATAAAATCAAATTTATCTCATCTCTGGTTAATGGCTCATTGACTCTGCAGAAATCCACAATGTTTTTCAGTCCCCTGTGATACTTTTTTTCCTTTATTTTTTCCGATAAGGACAGGCCATGCGTGTCCCTGATTAGCTAATCTGCCTGTCAATCATGGCCGTTCGAAAATGGGGAGATTCACTGGTGATACTGAAGAAGAGTGTATTCTGCATCCTAAGCAAGTAAGGAGACAGTGCAACGATTAAATTGGAGCTTTGACATGAGTTTATCTATAATTATTAGCTAAAAATAATATTTACTGTGTTGATAATACCTCTTAAGAAAATGTATTGATTGGCTTACTGCATTGCTCCATTTAGGAACCCTGATTAGGCACCGAAGTATTCGAATAGAAATAACCTAACAACAACAAGAAACAACATAACAAGTCCAGAGTTTAGAGCAAAACTCAGTCATTTAAGACCAAAGAGGACACTTATTCTGGGTCACTACTCTGCCGCTGGCTAGCTGCTTTTTTGGTGGTTTTCTCTCCCTCTTTGGTCGTAAACATTTAAAGCAAGCTTGACTGCTGTAGCTTATAATCTCTTTATGTGCTTTCGAGAGGCACAGCTGCCAAGAAAAGAGGCATTTTCCAACTTCGCTTAACATTTTGGGAATAAGGTGAAGTAATTCCATTTAATGTCAATACTATTAAATCCATGGGGTTTTATGGGAGGGAGATGTTATATATTTCGTCTCTTGCATGATACGGTGATAAAAAGTGTTGAACGCTTATCGTATGACCGCACCATAAAATGAAGAAACTCTAATTACTCTGTGTTGAAAATGGCATTATAGTGTATGCAATAGTGATTATAATATGAAGATGGTAAAGGAGCATAGAGTTTATCTTCATGGTAAAGGTTTTTTGTTGGCTGTTTGCTATTAAAATCTATATCTGTAAAAAATATCAAGCTTTTTCCATGGGGGGACCTCAGAACCATTGCAGGGGGCCCCCCAAAGGTTGCCTACACTTTAGATAAGATATTTGTTTATATTTATTTACATCAGAATTAAGCCCACAGGAATGTAATGTTTTCACAAATAAATGTAAGGAAAAAACATGACATATTCTTTTACGTGTAGTGTAAAATATTAGAGGTGCCTTGTGTCATCTTTGCATTGACAGGGGGGCTGTGACACAGCAGATTTTGGGAATGGCTGCAGTAGAGACCTTTATTGTCCCACAATGGGGAAATTTCAATGTTGCAACGCAGAGTACAAGAACAAAAATATACTTAAATCTAGCCATTTAACTACACTATTAGAATGTACTGAATAGTGTTAAGATAAAAGAGGCGCAAAAGAACACAAACTATTTACTGTTTACCAAACTATTATGTAGAATACAGTACAGTACAATAAGAGCCTGTGACTATGTGCATATACAGTACAGCATATGGACAGGAGTAAATAGCAGGTGTGACTTTCATGTATTGTACCAGTGGCCACATTATAATACAGTCTTGCTCATGATTACTACATGGATGGTGGATAACACATGTACCGGGCTAGCAGTGTCCATTGTATGATTAAACTGGCTCGGTTTTGTCTCTCTTTCTGGTTTAATATCTCAGGATCAGAGTTTAATCACCAAGTCCAAAGATGTCCGGAGGTCTTACAACAGGATTCTCCACCGGTTCATCTTAAAGCACTAAAAATGACCGTGCAACACCTCAGATGCTCTCTAAGTGGGTAGCAAATAGCAGTTTTAATAAGGGTTTGAGGGGGAGAGTGATGAGGAGGTCAAGCTATTAGCCTTGTGTGTTCAATATTCCTGTGATGGCACCATGTGCATGCGGAGCTCTCCTGCTCACTGTGCTCTGCTCTGCTGCTCCTGTTGGAGAAATTTGAGGCGGATATCCATGTTTCCTGGAATAAAACAGGATAATAGTGACAGGTGGAGTCCGGCCGTATCCTCTTTTATGGAGATATACTGTTTATGCTATAGGGTTGCACATTATGTAACTAATTATAAGCTATCAGAATGTGTTTGTGGTGAATGAATGGTCTTAAATGAAATAGAAGTATACAGTAGAAAATCCTGTTAAAGGTCCTATCTTTTGTTCTGGCTGTTTCCTTGTAGGGTTGACATTTGAAGGGTGAAGGGTTTTGCCCAAGGACACAATAACAGTATACATTATAGGTCAAAGTGGTAATTGAACTGCCAACTCTTCAGTTTGTCTAACTTCTAACTCTTAACCTTATGCATCATTGTTGCTCATTGAATATTGCATCTCTTCTAGCATCGTCATCATGAATTTTTATATCCATGTATTTATGCAATATAGGGTTGTCAAAAGTATCGAAAATCAGATGCGAATCGATACTAAAACTAGTATCGAAACTAGATACTCAGGTTGATCAGGTATTGATACTAAAAAAATCACATTCATGGGACAGAATTTTCTGAATAGCTTTATCAGAACAAGTATGGATGTATTAACCACATGGACTAGTGTGCACCCATGGACCACTATGGCACCCGGACGACTGAGAAATTACATATATACATATAACAACACATGGTATTATAAAAGAAAATATTATTGTTTAATGTTAATGTGAAAATACATTCTAC
>KN475175.1:42694-86677 GCA_000787095.1 Periophthalmodon schlosseri
GAGTGTTTTTATTATCATCGTGGTATCAGAATCGGTATTACGTATTGAGTCTATTCCTTAGTATTGAAAAATCTAGTTTGAAATGTTAGTTTTGTGACAACACCAATGCAATATTCAGTGTACAGTTAGCACATTTCAGTATATGTTTGGCTGTCAGAATCTGGTTGGGTGACTGCAGCGCTAATCGAGCACGCTTATTGAGCCACATACTCTGTCTCTGCTGTATCCCAGAATAACAAGAGCTTTGTGTCGTTGCTTATAGCTTTAGCTGTGAAAAATATGCTAAATTCAAAAACACCTGCGTGCGCTCTACCAGTCGGTACAGAGTCTGTACAAAGGATGCTTATAGCTGCAGGGGACGGGCGCTAGGCTCAGTCACGGCGCTCTCCGTCTTTCTCTCAGTCAAATCTCTTTTTGTTATAGTGTGAATGCTCTCAAGGTTGGCAAACACACTGAAGATTGAGTCACTTAAACAGCCCCATCTTAACACTGCTGCAGCTGACTCACATTCGATCCATTTGTCTGAAAATTACAGTGTTTTGGGCCGATGCTGGTGCCGTTTATAGGACGTCGTCTTTATCTGCGGCACATCTGTTTATCTGCAACATCACATGATCACAAACACCGGGCCCAGTGACATATGCAGGTGCGGTCTGCTTACATAAGCCACCTCCCTGGTAACAGCAGCCTGGACAACAGCAACTATTCATTCATATTAATGATGAAGAACAGCTCAATCAGTGGCTCTGAGTCTCTCCCAGAGCTACAAACCACGCAGCTTTGAATCCCAGTTGTCATGCATGTTTTAAAAGCTAGAGCGCACTCATTCAAGCTAACCAATGCATCACATCTGGAGAATAGGAATGTCAAGATTATTAGTTTAATCGATAATCGTAATTGTTCAACTAGATTAGCGATAATGAAGCTAGCATAGTGATAAAAGCAGAGCAGTTTCAGGTTAAAATGAATCCCTTAAATACCTAGTTTGGCAGACCAGTCCATCAGCTCGAAAATTACTTTGGATGGGATTCAAAACGAGGACAGTGTCCACCTTTGAAACCATTTCTTCCTGATTTAGGTCACTATAATCAGAAGAATAAAAAAAATAATAATTGTGAGAAGTTTAGAAGGGAAATTAGGTTTTCAATTCAATCTACACTCCCAGAAAGGCAAACCAAATGTAAAATGCTTCTTTCCATCTTTATCATAACTTAAATTTATCATGCGGACAGTTTGATTTCATATTATATTATTCATATTATGAAATGTTAATGATTAAGTTAAATCAGGTTTCTAAGTTTCAGGTCATGGTGTCAGTAATTGTGAATAACTGTTTAACTGTGATGCTTCTTCTCACAATAATTGTACCATTAAATACTAAAACTTTATGTTCTTCCCGCTGGAGACGTATTTTTGAAGTACGATGAGGTGTGTACATCTTTGAAGTTACCATTTCCCCACACAAAGTTCATGTATTCATTCTTCTTTTCCTGATGCTGAAGTCGACAGGGCATGGCAAATTACCCACAAACTCTTGTGCTGGTTTCCTGACAGCTGCAGACACGAGGTTCTGAGGTTGAGAATCAAGAGGAGGAACAAAGAGGCAGCCTCAGTCATCAGGGAGCATCAAGTAAAAATGACATCAAATTATTCTCTGCAACAACACAACGCAAAGGAGCTCACGTTAATTATGTTTGTAGTAAATATTGTATGCTATATGTATGGGTTCAGTATTAACTCTCGTGAGGAGCAAAGTATGTGTAGGAGAATGCCTTTTTACCTTGGCACAGATATATTAGAAAGGATTGCATGTTTTAAACCAGAGATTGGTGTTCATTTATCACCAATACACATATATAGGAAAATACTGTGTCCACTTTATCTCCATATGAAAACATACATATTCATACAGCTGAGAAAGTTAAAACATTTTGCACTAGGTTCTTCATCTTTGTTCACTGAGTATGTTACAAAGAAAAAAGAGGTAACCGAGTCTTGATTTTAAAGATAAAGCACCACTGTTGTCTGCAGGGGGCGCAAGGACTCCATGTACTAGCAAACTGAGGAATGAAGCAGCAATGTGATTAAAAGAGATGCTAGCAAAGTTTATTAGCTGCAGAGTGAAGGCCAATTGAGCATGAAGGAGTGTGGACTTTAAAAACATGCAGGAGCACTCTGTGGATAAAATTATGCAGTGAGGAGACAGCCTTGCAGAATTAGTTAACCTGGTTTGAGTAAAACAAAACACATCTCAGGGTATGTTTTAAATGAGAAAACCTTAACATATTGTTAATTGTTAAAAAAGCTCATTTTCAAGCTTTTAAATATTCAGAAGAATTTACAACTTAATGTCTGCCTTGGGTAAACAAAGGCTAATCCTATTCCCAAACAAAATTAACATAGTATTGGCTCACTGTATAGTTTTGTAAACAGGCCATAACCTAGCTGAATATAATGGCTTTCTAAAATCCTCAAATGCACCTCCTGGCTAAACACTGCAAATGAAATATAATGTTCTGACACATTCCAGGTGTACTGAGAGGAGACAGACAAAACCAAACCGTCCTTTTGCCCAATGCGACACTTGGGAGTGGGCTTGGACTCGGGGCCGCATAGTGCCGCTGGTGCCCACAGCTCCTTCATTGTCTGGGGCCGGACACAGAAACGAGCTCCTAAAGGGGCCTGGCAGCTCCGCACCCTCCATCTGCCCACATGCCTCACCAGGAGTCCAGCTCGCACCACTTGAGATTATACTCACGTCCAAGCTGTTACTGTAATTTGCATTGGCTCATGGGCAGAGCGGAGAGGAGAGGAGGAGCCAGCGTGAGGCAGGGATGTTATAAGTGCTCCTGGCAGCACGTTGAGCTCCATGTAGCAGTATGGCCCGCTGGCATAGGCAACTCTGTATTAAAATGCAATAATGGCACAGAGCAGGTTCTCCGTCTGGCTGAGATTATAGGCCCCGTGTCAGTGAATCCAGTAAATTATAAAAATGTGGGCTTTGAAACCATTCCAAACACATCCGCAGTGAAGGTTGTGTTCTTTATAGCTTTTGGTTTGTGTATTCACTTTTAAAACATGGCTAAGACTAAGTAGAATTCATAAATATGTATTTGCTTACTTTATCCTTTCTACGTACCAAATAGTGTTGCTGACTCAGTACTTAATAGTGATTTTGATACCACAATGATAGTAAAAAACACATTTTATTTAGACAAAAGAATGTCACTTTGAACGTTAAATCACAGTACTTTCTTTTATATTACCATATGGCCTTATATCTGTGTAATCCAGGTAGGTTCCATAGTGGTCCATGGGCGTATACTAGTCTATGTGTCTTATACAGCTCAAGATCATTCTGAAGCTATTCAGGAAAGGTTCATTTCAAACCTGTGAATGTAACTTTATCCATTCCTCCTCAAATGAGTTTCTAGTTTTGAGTTTCAAGTTTTAGTACCGATTAGTATCTGATTTTCGATGATTCTGCCAACCCTAGGGCCAAATACAGAAATTTGCACCTGAAAGGGCATCTGCTGTAAAACTATGCCACACTGAAGTTAATGCATGGTTCATAGTTGCCAATTATTAGTGGCAGTAGCCCGTAAGGAAAAGACGAGAAGAAAGAAATATTGTGACCTTAGAAAAATCCTGATGCAACACACACTTGGTCCAAAAAATAAGATATATTTTCGTTTGAGAGGAGATCTCCAAAGGTTTTACAATGGGCTGGAGAAAATAACTTGTCAACACATAAAGGCCAGAACTGACAGTCAAGTAGAATAATAAAAAACACAAATGACTCGTCTCTGCGCTCTGTTTGAAACCTCAGAAATGATCATTCACACTCAAAATGAATTTACATTTTTCACAAAGTCTTATTTACCAGAAGCATGTCTGATTTTCTGCCGCCTTAATCTGTTGATGCAGAATAATGTTGGATTCTGAATTAAAATCACGTTTTCTTGTTTAAAAGGGAACAAATCTGAACACTCTTTTCGCAATCCGGCTTCGTGTTTTCAGATGTCCTCATTTTTCAGACTTAATTTGCCTCTAACTTGATAGCTTTTGGATTGCAATTTAGTCTAGCAGCCAATTTATCAAATTTACTAATTAACTAGAGACAGAAAATAAAGAACAAATTCCTGATAATGCAGCTTCAATCAGAGGGCTTATGAACTAATTATTATGGCACAGCGAGGACAATGACCCATAATGAACTTCCTATAGCCACTGGTAAAGTCACTGCATTTGTACAGTATTTAATGATCACCATCATCTGTTATGGGCATTGGTCACACTGTGGGCATTTTAATTATTTTATAGCATATACAACATTTTATTTAAAACTATATAACGCATTTATCTGTCGGCCTCAGAATGGTGCTGAGTTGAGAGTCATTTTTCAGTGCTCTGTATGCCGCTTGCATTTCGGCTTGTGTTTAATAATGATTTGGTTAAATTAACTTTGTGCAATATTTAGATAAAAAATAATTATGGCATGGATAAGAAAGAGCTAAACGTGCATTTCAATGACAAAGAGGGCTGACAGGTTTGTGATTAGGGTTCAGTGTGTGGCAGGAGCCGTCTGTGGACATTCTAACTGTTTCACTCTTTAATTACTCATTATACTGATATGTCAAGGTGTAAATAATTGAACATTCTTTAGTCTTTTCTGTTTCTTTTGCGTCTGTGCGGTTTGATAGGTGACCAAAGCAAATCAACTGCCTCCATTTGACCCAACATTTTTGTATCATCTACAGTGTTGACCAGTTGACCAACTATTTTGATGTCTTAGCCTTTGGTTGGTTAAATCAACAATTTTGTGAAGTCCTGCTGTTGTGATTTTGGGCCCTACAAAAGTATATTGCATGGAAAGCTGCTAAAGGTGAATGTTGCTTCAATTTGATAAACCTCTTTTTACTTGGCACTATTTATCTGGGCTTAGGACTGCTAACTGTGCCAAGAGTAACTATCTTAAAACTGATCTATCTCAAATTTTCTCCCTTATAGGTGCACTCTGCGTCGGCCGTCTGCTTGTGTCCATGGAGATGTTTTGATGTTCCATTTTAGGGGAGCGTCTGCTGTCTGCTTGTGTCCATGGAGATGTTTTGTCTTTGCCTGGAATGTTCCACAGTATGGTAGTAAACTTATCTATCTCTGTGGAGACAAGCAGGTGACACAAAGCCATGTTACAGGTCAGATCTGAAGAGAGGCAATCCCGTTTATAGTAAAAATGCTTTTCTAGTTGTTTTTCAGCAGTAAAATCACCAGTAACTGAATAAATGTAAGATGGATGAGTTAGGTTTAATGCTATAGTGTGGAACATTCTAGGCAAAGAAAAAGCATCTCCATGGAGACAAGTAGGAGACCAGAAAGGTTACTATGTGCACTTTTAACGTAGCACAACTATGAAAACATGAAGACTAAGTAATGTTTGTTCTGCAAATGTATTCTACAGATGATTATCACCTGCTTATGGAAAATAGATTCAACTGCCATGTGTCCCATTGTGGCAATGTGGAGATTTTGAATATTAGATTTCTTCTGTCAATCGCTGGCCTATGGTTAAGTGATACAGGCTTGAGTGCAGGTATTACTGTTTCATGGTGGGTTCCTGTTTTATTAATATCTCATGCACATGCAAGTGGGCATGTGGGCTGCTGAGTTGAATCTGCCTCCATCCAGTGCTGCCGGGGATGTGTCAAGAGGTTTTGCAATTGTAAAATATGTGCACAAAGCTCATGGAGGTGTGAAGTATTCTTGTGAAAATCTGGATTGTAGCTACTGCACCTGACCTAACAGCCAGCTCTTAAATTTACCTAATCTGAAACAACAGTAACAGTAACAGAATCACTATCTGTACAAGAGATCATGGTATTATTTTACATGAAGAACCAGCATTGTGTCAAGTTTCATTTCAAAATAGTGGAATAAAATACATTAGGGCCAACCTTTATATCAGGAGTTAGTACAAAGTATACCAGATACTAGCCATCACAGATCAGCAAAAGATGACAATACAGTTTTGGAGGGGCTCTGATCCAGCCATCAAAATGTAGCCTTTGTCATAGATGTCTGTGTAATCCCTCAGTCGTCCAGGTATGATCCATAGTAAGAAAAAAATTCAAATCTGTCAACAAGTTGTAGGAGTGCAGGCATTTTGCTGCTCATCCAAGCTGCTTCTTCAGACGCAACTTGGATGAGCGGCGAAACGTCTTCACTGCTACAACTTTTTATCCAGTTGACAGATTTGAATTGTTCTTTTACTAAACCTTTGTCAAACTTACTTGAAACGAACCTTCTTCTAACACATCAACCTGCTAGTTTATACATCCCACATACCAATGTATTTTGATTTATTTATTTATTTTATCATAACTACATCTTTGCCTTAATAAACCAAAAACTAACCCTATGAGGTAATTCATACTGAGAAAATAGTTTATTAAGAATGATTCAGGCTTCAAAATTCAAGATTAAATGTATTGTTATTGTCATGTACACATAAAAACAAGATACTGTTTCGTTTATACTGTTATGAGGTTGTGCCGCCATGTAACTACTTCAAAAGGGTGAGGGTTAGGAGTTAGGGTGCAACTATTAAGTAGTTACTAAGCCCGAATCATTCAAAACTCTTTGTTTATTATGAATGAAGTCTTTGTTCAGGCTTTATTTGGATGATGTAAAGTGTAGTTATTATTAAGTGTTAGTCAGTGCTCAGTAACCAGATTGATGTACACCATATTAGAGAACAAAACACTTGTGGCTAGAAACTCTTTGGCTGCAGTTTGAACCCATTAAAATGATTGTAGCTGCTTAAACACAAGCCACAATACAAAGGATGCAAAACAGTAGCAAATGGAAAGGAGAATGCCAATCAAAGGTTACATAAAACAATATTGAAGTGTTGTTTGGTGGCAGTAAACACATGTAGCCGTCTGTAATGACGTTAGGAGAAAGTGCCTGGATCAAAGCCAACACAAAAGTCCGGCGTCTCTGTATTTACTGCCCCTGTGCCCCAGTATATCTGTTGACATTTCTTCACTGACAGGATTAGTGCATCTTCTATCATCTCCTCACAATATTATTTACAGACTTTTATTTTATAGCTTTTAGTAAAAAATAAAACATTGTACAGTATCTGTGTTTTTTTTTTCTCCTATATCTGCAAAGAAGGAAATGCAAACCTGAAATAATGTGGTGAAATCTCGTAATTTTAGAGAAATGTAATGTTGTAATTTACTGTCTATACGTAACATCTTGTGGAGAAGCTGGTCAATGTGGTCAAAGTAGGAGGCAGACATGCATAAAAAGTGTAAGCCGTGGTAAGCCGTGGAAAAATAATACTGATTTACAAAAATTAACTGTGCTCAACTTAAACAAAAACAACAGAAACTAACAAAACTGAGGAAACCCTCACGCATACCAGGCTATGTTGATGTTCTTCCGAAAGACTGACTGGCTTAAATACCCTCCTAAGCAGGAAGCACCTCCCCCAGGTATATACCATCTGTAGGTATAACTTTAGCAGGATCTCCCATCAACTGCATACTTTGAGGGCCTAAGTCCCTTTAACTAAAGTGCTTAAAAATAAACTATAAACGCTTAAAAATGTTGAAACAAAATACATAAAATACATAAAGAACTTAAACCAGTTCTCCCCTCCACATGGTCCAGTTCAAGACCACACCCAAACCTTTAAAAATGGCCGACATAGGGCACGCCTCCTCTTTGTCTGGACCATGTGGAGATTCAGGTAAGGATTGCAAATGTTGCACTGAATTGAATAAATTTAACCAAATAAAATATCTTTAAAGTAACAGGTGTATGTGTGATGTTCAAATTGAAGGTTGACCACAACTAAAAGGCTAAACAAAACAAACCCGGAATAGTTAAGTTTAGTTATTTAGTTGACTATTGAAAAATTATAGGGAATGAACAAATGTGTGAATATAAACAAAATTAGGGTAAGATTAAAGGGACAAAGGCCCACTTTGTCACACATCTGATTTATAATTTTAAGTTAGAAGGACAAAAAAACTTCAAGGTGCAAGCAGCATAAACATTCAAGTCATACAATATTGTCGACAAAAAACTCATCACTTGTACTTATGCCCAGTGGGAAGAATCACCAAAACGTTTACTGTAAAATATAATATTACTCAAGAATGAAGTTGTCTGAAAACCGCTATTTATGGGTTTCAGTTTCCTGATTATATTTTGAGGACTACTGCTCATTCATATTCATGGGTTTCAGGCATATGGATTCCTTCCTGATTTGAATGATTCGGCATGGCAACGGTCCCTGGTTGTGATGGCAAAAACACAATTCAAATCTACATATTCTATCTTTTGAATGGGGAAAGGTCCTCATAAAATCCTTCAAATCTGGAAGGAATCATTTGCCCAAAACCCATGAATATAATAAATGATATTTACAGCAAAAGAAAAAAATCAATTCTGTCAACTGGACAAAAAGTTTTAGAGTGAAGACGGTTTGCTGCTCTTCAGTTGTGGTCAGATTGCTGGTGGACAGTGCCTTATATCTAGCTGAAGGGAGGAGCTAACTACACTGAAACTAACACACCTCTTGTTTACAGTTTGTTGGCTAGGTCACATTAAGTGGGAACTAAGTCATATTTTGCATAATCGTCCAGCCCCTAATGGGTGCTCTCACAGCTATTAGCATACTGGTTACCACTGTTGTTTTCCTTGTGTCGATTTAGGTCTGAGGATGGAGTTATGAATAGGAGATAAATGATGTCTAAGCCCCCCATTCCTGTTCAAAGATGCATTGTCTTTCCTAACAAAAATTGCCTCTTACACTCCCGTCAAACCATTTCTTTTCTTTGGCTAAGATCCGTACCTCACTATCTTGGTACAGTCTTTTTATACAGAAACTGTATGCACATAGGTGTGTTAGTTTGTGTAGTTAGCTCCTCCCTTCAGATAGGTATAAAACTGTGTCCACCAGTAATCTGACCGGAACTGAAGAAGCCAATTGGATGAGCTGCAAAACATCTTCACCCTAAAACTTTTTATCCAGTTGACAGAATTGAATTTTTCTTTTGCTATGGATCATATCTGGACGATTGAGGGATTACACAGACATATATGATATTTGGGTTTGAATTTTCTATTGCTATGGAAACGGTGCTAGATTTTCATTTCTCTGAAAACCACCTCTGCCTACTACCATGCAGAGATACAAAATTTACAGATTTTGTCCTTCACCAAAGCTTATGTGTCTGCAAGAGTTATGCTTCTGCAGCAGCTACTAAATGGTATACATTTCCACATTTCTTTTATAGAAGCTGACTTTTACTAATACTCCGGTGTATGACAGAAAGTTCTCTCCAAATCGTCTTTGTGCTGGATTTCTGTGATGTGTGTCAAATTGAACGCAGTGTGCTCCATTATTTGTGTGCACTGAGTCGTATGCATTACAGCCTTGGGTGGATTTCAGCCTCTGTCTTTGCTAACAATTAGAGGAGTGTGAGTTTTTCATTTCAGGATTACAGTCGATTTATTCATGTGGATCCTGCTGGTAATAAATCTCAATTGTGTCCTGTGTGGTGGCAAACAAAATGGTACATGTAGAAAATTAGCTTTGTATGATTAGAATAAATGAGCTATAGAGGGAAGACAATGCAATCTAGCCACGGGAGGTCAGTGTGCTCTATGTGCTGGTCTTAACTAATGCAAATTTTATAGCACATCCGTCTTAAAATCTGATTCAGATTAATACATAAACAAATTCAAAATAGAAATGAGATGAGAAGTGAAAGAAAAAATAAAACACAATCCATCTTTTAATATGCATAGGTGCAGATGTGAAACATATAGCTTATTGCTGTGTTTGAAAATGGAGCACAATATTTGGGTAATTTGTGACAGCTTTAGTGATTTTTAATGGGTGAATTATACAGACATAGTTCTTTTGCACTGAACACGTCAGTCCTGAATGCAGTTTTGGCTCAGAAAACGACACTGCAATAATGATGATCAATGGGAAGGGATCTGCCAGCGCAATATGTGCCACTTTTACAACAGCGTTTCAGCCCATGCCATCACACATACTGTAGAGCAAATGAGCTGTCTGCTAGTACGATGCAGTGCTGACAATACCATAAGTTTCAAGTGAACATTCAAAATCCAGACCAGTGCGGTAAATTATGGCCTTGAAAGAAGGATTGTCAAAAACTTTTACTGTAAGTAAGCATAAGTATTTATTCATATATTTTTTGTAGAGAAAATACACTTTGAATGCAATTTCCCAAATGTTTTTATATTTTAAATAATGAGAGCAAATTCATGGGTTGAATAGTGTCTTAAAAATGTGAAAAACAGAATTGGTACATTTTAAACAGTGTGCAGTGGTTCAAAGTTTGTCCTCACTAACCTTATGCATCACGAGCATCCTAATGATTCACCATCATGAGTTTATAAGCACTTTTCCCTTTGAGGAGACCAGAGCAGAGTTCTGGCGTCATTGTAAAGTTAACAACACGTAGCATGCTAATGTGCACTTGACCTGATTATCAGATAATAAAACACTTTATAATTAGATACAGACAACACACAGAGGACTTGTTTTGATATTAATATTTTGGTACTGTGGCAAGACAGATTTTGCTCAGATACATGGGAAAAATCGGCTACAAGGCTTTAAGTTAATTTTGGTTACTTTTTTAGTTTTTGGATTTTGCAAGTTTCTAAGTGAACAACTACTGACAAAGCAACCGTGGAGATACAAACACTATGCAGCAGCAGATAATGACAGGACTACATTGTATTTGAATCTACAGCTCTTGTCACTGACCCTTGTACAATTTCAAAATAACTATTGCTGGAAATAGAAATCCTATAAGCTTCCTGTCACTGAATATCTGTCCTGTTTCCTCTTATTTTATCATGGCTTGTTTGTCTGTGTTTTTTGGCAACTTTTCGTCAGCAATTTCATGGAAGATGTCAGTATATCTGTCACATGGCGGAAAGCACAACATCCGTACGTGCTGTGGAGCTATTTGTTTTGTCTTATAAAATATGTAGCTTGAGCCTTTAAAAAGAAATGTGTGGAGGCACGGTGGATTCCATTTCCTTGGTTTCCACACCATTTGACAGGAAGCAAAAGAATAGCTCATATTTTACATGTTTGCTGCAGTTTACGTGAGGAGTTCAGGTTGTTAAAATAATACAAATAGACCACAGGGCGCTGTTTGTGTCAGGCTATTAATCATGAGAACTCGGCTATGGAAAGTAATTTTTTCCTGAGTCTGTTTTGGGCATATGTTGTAATTGATAAAACCAAACAATATGTGAGTTTCAAATGCTACTTTTTTAAATCCATATTCACTCAAGTGGTCCATGAGTGGAGTCAACAACCCAAATGGGGCCCATAGCTCAATATCTGTATTTTAATGCACACTCAAATCTACAGTAAAGTATGTATTGCCTTAAAAAAAAAAAGAAAAAAAACGTGTATGTGTGTGTGTGTGTGTATATATATATATATATATATATATACACACATACATACATACATACATACATATATGCACTACTATTCGGCACTTAGAATCATCTTCTACATAACTAAGATCAGAAAATACCCCTTTGTATTTTGTCTTCTTATTCTTTAGATTAAAGCAAATACAGGAAAAAACTGATAAGTTGCTTAAAGATGTATGTTGCATCTTTTCTGATGGAGGGTCCAACCACAGAGAGCTGATAGCTTTGCCTTGAATGTTCCACAGCATGGTATTAATATTGTCTATCTCCATAGAGACAAGCAGGTGATGCCATAGGGCCATGTTACAGCAGGCCTGTGAAGAACCAACCCCGCACACTGTAAGAGCACGTTATTCAAGGTATTTTAGCAATAAAAAGTGTAACTGAATAAATGCGCAGTAGATAAGTTTAATGAAATGTGATAGACCTTCCAGCCAAAGCAATTGAGATGGAGATGTACGGCATAGAGAGAAGTGGGTTGCAGGCCCTTAACCTTCAACAGCAAAGTTACATAGTGCACCTTTAAAATATGTCTAAAGTATATTATAATTTTAACCCCATTTTGATTTCAGTGTCACCTCCATTTTACAGAGCAGGGGCACGTTTCAATAAAGATGAACAAGGCGGTAGCAATTAGTATGCTGCTGAAAGACTAATATATAGCTTATTTAGGAATGCCAGCTATAATTAAAGTTTACAGGGCTGCAATAGTTCCTAATTCTTTGTCACTGAAAGTTGGAAATGGGAAGTAATTGAGGAGACCATTTTAGCATGTGGACATCATTATAATATGCAAATGTCCCTGTGCTGTTTACCCCGATAGCCTCCACTTTACTTGATAAGATGTGACCAGAAATCCCTAGGGCCAGTCTGCCGGGGTTAGGGCCACCAGTGCTGCAGACAGAGCTGACTGGATGAAGTCGGCTTGTCAATAATTATGCCTGTATCCTGACAGAAGGGCAGCTAGCAGTTCACCGCCAGCACACTCTAATTGGTGTTTATGCTTTTTCTGACAAAGTGCAGCCTGTTAAAATGTCCTTACTCTGCATCAGCACTGGTCATGTGTCGCTAGGAGGACGCATGCCATCACTGTCAATGTCATTACAGACTAAACCTCTTCATGGAATACTATTTTACTATTTTAGTTTGAAACAAAATAATCTCTTATTGTTTTGGTTGGCCAGACTTCTGTGATTTCTTAAAGAGGGGGTTATGCAAAATATTTTTTTTATATTGTTCCCTCATCAAAAACATGCCTGAAGAAATTTTAGATGTTATCCGTGCATGTTTGAGTATTTTAGCTCCTCTCCCGGGCCCTATTCAAACCCTCCTTACAGTTAGCTGTAAGATTCTGTGCAGTGCTCAGCCCACAAGCCTATGCCACCCATGCTCTCACATGACAATTCTCCATGAATACAACAAAGCGTGATAAAAAACTGTACACACCAACTTGACAAACCTGATGCAATGTGCAGTGGTTTCATTAGTGGGATGCACACTGATTGTGCTGTGATAGCGCTCTGAAGGGGGAGTGATTTAGCACGGAGAGCAACGGGAGGGGGGGACTCAGAGCATCAAAATTAAACTGAAACAGCATTTTCAAAACAATAAAAGGTAACATGGTGATCTAAATATGATATGTGTTAGCAGCATAAACTGTATAAAGAAGTGGACTAAGTGAGTGTGACGTCACCCATAGCGTTCGGCTCCAGTCAAATGAAGCTCATGGAGCCTAGGGCAGTTATAGGGGCGAAATTGGAGTCAAGTTCCATATTTGGAATTCCTATGGCAAATATCATAGCAACCAAAGAGCCAATCCGGAAAAAGGCTGTTGAAGGTAACGCCCCTTCCCGCCCACACTGCTGGTTTAGCAGGGAGTGGGCGCTTAGCAACACTGTCAATCAAACCTGTTGCTAACGCTACTGTGAGCGGCCTCAGAGAAAGAAGGCACCTGATTTGTCTGTTATTAATATTCATATTTTGATTTACAGACACAATAGCGAAATAGAAAATATCAGGATCATGTACAGTGGGTCAATATGAAGATTTTATTTTAGACCAAAATGACGAGCCTGACAGCAGCAGTTACAGAGAGAGGGGCGACAGTTTCTCAATGCAAAGTAAATTGGAGCCAAGTCAGTGGAGCTGGAAACGCGCCCGTGCTCACTTCCTATTTGGAACGTGGCGGCTAGCAGGTGAGCTATGTCCATTTATATATACAGTCTATGGCTAGCAGTTAATACCCCATAGATGTAAAATACTCCCTCTTTAATGTAGGCTAATATGTGCGTTTAGTGGGATTCAATGTATGTGCTTTGTTTTGGAAAAAATAATGCATTTTGAACCATTTGGAACCCTTTTGTACAACTACAAATTTTAGTTACAAGCTGAAAGTGAAAGTGTCCTGATATCGCAGACTGACAAATGATTTTTTTTTTTTTTTTCTCCAAATGGTTAATTCATAACAACATTTGTTGTGTCTTCTTTTTCTCCAAATGTCTTCTGATTTCAAACTGTTACCTTTAATGCACAAGACAAACCAACCAGATGCTCCCTGGTGGGGATAAATATACTCATTTGTTACAGATTTTGGATATATTTTTGGAGTTTATTGCCATGGGTTTGTCATTATCTATTTCAGTTACATTTTCATAGTGGTGTTAGCCTAGTCATTGGAATATTATTAACACATTGACAGCAGAAAAATATACATATTGTAAGTCAAATGAGTTATTCTTACCCATTGCTGTTTCGCTTATGTTCAAGGCAATAGTACTTCTTGACCTTTTGCTTGCCTTAGGGGCCATAAATGATTTCCATACTACAGACTAGTTTGACCCCAGTCATTAGGCTGAGGTAAAAATAGTAGCATTGTAGTAGATAATGATACTTTCACATTTCTGGACTTCTATCTTTTGTTTTCATCCTTATTTCTCAGTGTCTTTCCTTGACTACAGATTATTATAAGAGTATAGTATATCACCTGCTGCTTTGTTATTCACTGTCAATGTGCTGGTGATGAACTCAGTTTCTCACTTTACAGTTATTTCTGTATAAATCATGTGTGCTACTGGAAACATGTGAGAATAGATTGGCACACTACAATTTTACTGTGTCAAAATGTTGCTCATTTAGCAGAGATTTGTAGGTATGTTGTCAAACCAGGATGAAGTTTGTTGTTCCCGTGTGCAGATATAGGGCACACATCATTGCACAGCTCTGGGTGTTGTTTTCACGTCTGTTCTTCTTCTTGTGTTAGAAGCTGCAGCAAAGGTGTGACACACAGAAATAGGACAGATGCATGCAACTGCTTACACCATGGTCCTATAGGAATGCTTATTTGGTTTCTCAAGCTCCTTAAAGATTAGGGTATTTCCGCACTATTTATAATAATTCCCCTGAACACAAACAGACTTGCCTTTACTGCAAAAGTATCTCTTTTTAACTGAGAAAAAAGCTTACAATAGGCTTAATGTATTCTTTTTTCTTTCATCTCTGACTTGAGTATGTTAATGACCACATTCCTTTGTTTATTGCCTATATGTATTCTCATGTGTGTGGGTGGGTGGCTGTGCTAAAATGTATCTATACTTCAATGTGTAAAAAAAACCCCCAAAAAAACACTTGAACAATGTGTCAAAAATAGCATGTTCCTATACATAACATGAAGCTAAAGTAGAATAATGTTAAAATAGGGATTTTTGTAGTAATACCATTCAGGAAGTTTGAGTTCTCCAAACTCATCACTTACAAGGATAATGGTTATGTAGGAAATGTTAATTATTTCCCTGTTTATTAGACGTGACGTCAATAATTGTGAATTGTAATATTGTGATGTTTCTTCTCACAATACTTCTAACACTGTACATTTTCTATCATGTTTGAAAACAAGTTTTTTTTGGACATTCCCTGTCTGTGCTGACCCCCCCCCCATCCCCATCCCTCACCCACCCACTCACCCCCCATTCCTGCACAAAGCAGACAGTGATTGTAAATGGGCAGTGGGCAGCTCCTCTCCTCGGCCGCTTGAAGGACAGCTCGCAGAGGCACAGAGGTTAAGCTCTCTAAGATCTAAGAAAATACTCTCTATCCCCTCCAGCAGATAAAACAAACCCTGCCACGCCTAGAAGAACGCAGCAAGTGCACACTCTGGACAGACGAGGTCGGACAATGACACTCCACGGTCTGGACTGTGAAAACGAAATCTCATCCAGAGACTAAATATAACATCCAAATGTCTTGTAGCTTTTTACATAACAAAATTATGCTTTTAGTTTTCATTCGGTGGCACAAAATCCTTCCAGGCATTATCTCTTCTAGATAAGGATAGTAGCATACATAACATTTACTGGGAGGTTGCCGCGTTGAAGGTGCAGTTGGACAGATTGTTGGCACTGTGCTCCTATGTCTCTATCAGTATGCCTGGGCAAATCTATACAAACGGTGCTCACCATCTGCATGTGGCATACATATTTAATCTAGTCTGGATATTTATTGTTGCAATTGTTCATTTTACTATACTTTAGTAAAATACAAAATTTTAACCATGTTATATTGTTGTCCCCTCGTCAAAAACATACTTGGACACACTCAAAAAAGTCTGTTCGCATTTGGTCAGTTCTGTTGCGTCATAGGTAAAATCTGGTCTTCTTTTGAGTTTTTAAACCCATAAACCACCACCAGAATCGTTCTACAGTCAAATTGTGCTCACAACAAATGCATGTCTCTATTAGCACAAGAATGCATCATACGTGTTCCTTAAGAATTTCAGATGACAAATGCTGGTTTTCTCCAGCAGCGGGAAAAAAAAAAAAAAAAAAAAAAAAGATGGAGGTTTTGCAGTAATTGTCACGAGGTCCTACCACTCCCACACTTGTTAATTGTAATTTAATAAGTTTAATTATAATACAAGATATGGCTTTATCTGTGTTGTTATCATACCAATTACTGTTTCACCAGAAGACATGTTAATTAAAGCTATCATAGTCTCTCATGAATAGTGGTAGAATGACTAGGCACAAGAATAAACTAAACTCCAGCTCACCCTGTTCTTTGTGCTGTCGTGGACTTATCGATTTCGCAGCTCTGGCTCATATTAAGCAATAAAGCATTGGTAGGCAGAGCTGCCCTTTTCTTTCTATCGCTTCAGCCATTTGTACATCTGTTCACGTCCCAGCGTACCCTCTTAACACCCATTACCATCAGGAGCGCGTGTTTTGGGCATCTCCTTAATGCGATTCAAAGACCTATTTCTACATGAGTTGCTGTGGTAACAAAGTTTTCCCTCCTGTGTGATCTGCTGAGAGATCAATAGGAGAGTATTCTTGATGGTGTGGCAGAAAATGCGTGTGCACAGATGGCCTCCTGAGAGACTGTGGCCTAGTTAAAGCAGGCTAACACAATCAAAGTTAGGTTTTAATAAATGAAATAAACACTAACTAATAAGAAGCATAAATGAGCATGTTTGGACCCAGAGGTTAGGACACAAATTACACATCTTTAACACCACTCAGTGCAGAGGGAATAGTTTTAAATGAAAATGGTGTTTCTTGCGGACTTTAGTGACCACTTTGTTTTAGCTTTCCTAGAATCTAAGAAAATTAGAGTTTAACCATAGCATCATGGGAGAAATTGGGGAAATAAAAGAAGCGTGACACCAAACAATTAAATTCTCCAATTAATGATATTGGTGAACTGCTCATTTCACCTTCCTTTGCAGGCTCACAGACACACTAGTGCATCAGCTAACTTCAACAATTTGCCTACAGTAATTTGTAATCAACGATCTCAGCTAACCTCTCCAGTTCTGCATCACCTGTGACTAGGCTGCATCATTTTGTGTCTAAATATAATTGTGATTTTCAATTGCAAATGTTTTGAACACATCAAGGAGACTTAAGATTTGAGGGAAGATTAACAATAAATATTATAGTGTAAATGTAATGCAAGAATTACACACATTTCGGAACATCTCCTCTAAATTTAAAATGCAAGGTTAACATGAAAAATATCCCTAAAGTGCAGCTTTGATGATTTGAGAATTACCACCATTCAAATTGTCTTTATCTTGGACCAGAGCTGCCATGTTGGAGAGGCACGGCACTGATCTACCTCCAGAGCTGTATGCCAATTTTTCGGTCACATAAAATATCAACTTTGAGCACAGAATGTTCACTTGCTCCCCAATATACATCGCCATATCCAAGGTGAAGACATAGGCCAATCCATTTCACTTCTCACTGATCATAAAAAGGTCTGGTTTAGACTAAAGAGTATCTAAATTTACATATTTCGTCTCATTTATGTATTCTAGAGTTTAAGGCGCAGAATTGATATGTGAAAACCTCTCCTAGCATCCCTGATTGGTACCTGTCTGAAATAAATTGTAATGGTTGGGTTAAATAACAGTATAGATTCAATGCCCCAGCTGTCAGAAGACTAAATGTAATCATGTGTCTAAGAGAGGTGGAACAACTTGTGCTCTGTCTCTGTTCCACCTCGCTGTGAAAATGACACTACACAAAGGCAGCTTTTAATGAGCGCTCTGATTGGACGGTGCTGTTTCATAGATAACGAGGTGCCCTGTTGTCTGTCACACAGTAGCCGGTCCTGCTTGTGTGTGTGTGTGTGTGTGTGTGCAGAAGGGAGGATGCCAGAGAGCAAAAAAAAACAAAAAACCCAACTGTTTTTGGTGCATGAGGCTATATAAGTCGATGTAGTGACAGCAAAGCACTGCTAATTCTTGAGTGTTCATGTTTTAGACCGTCCTTTGAAGTCCTATCAGACATAAGGATTAAAAAAGCATGATTAATGTGAGGCGATAGAGAAAATGCTCATTTACTGCAGCTACAGAAGCCTACATATGAATCTTACTGTGCTTTATGCAGCACTGAGTAGACTGTATTAATACTAGCTGCTTAGTATTCACAAATGAAAGGCACAGTCGAATCTAAGTGCTATACACATTGGATCTATTTAAAATACAAGTAACCAGCTCATTGTGCAGTTGACTGGCACATTGGATATGGCAAAGACCCAAGTCTCCAGCCTGTGGATATGAAGGAGGTAACGTCACTTGTCATGTCGTCACTTTGCTGGCATTACCGGGCTTCTCATCAGCACTGTTGATGAGCTCAGGGCATTAGTAGTCAAGATGGCTGCCAAAGAGCTGAAACCACTGGTAGACTGGCATCAGAACCTCAGTGTTGTGTTCCACTGGGTCCTCTATGGTTATTACAGCCAAGAATCTCTTTTTACTCCTGTCACCACAGGCGTGTTCACTCCAGGAGTGAAATCAATACTGCTAAATGGGAATCATAGAATCAGGACATCCTTTAAACCTGTATATCTTCCAGCCATGTTTTCATTGAAAAACAAACTACACCTCCGCTTCTCTGCATTTTTTTTTATTTGACTTTATGTTGCTCTGATTGGCATGACAGCTCTCGGTCTAATGCAGCAGTACATGTGAGGAGAGGTTGGAAACAGGGCTCTTGAAAAGGTCATAAAAATCCTCACACCCTGCTGACAAGTGCCCTTTCTGCCTAGAATTTTCCATTCTGACGGGAATTCGGCACAAGAGAAACATGGTTTATTGTGTGTATAAAAGAAGTAAGTATGCTGAGCTCATTGGGGAAATGTTATAATTAAAATATTTGAATAGTTATTTGTACATAGGCTCTGGATTTAAAAGTACAATATCTACTAAAGGGCAAACATGGGCCTTGACAGTGTTGGTGCTGCCTTTCATCATCTCAGGTGCCATTACTCCAGAAAAGCTCCATTTGATTCTGTGATGAATATCTCTCTGCAGTCGCAGCAATCATAGCCAGTGTCTCTCTGTTTGCAGCAGCCTTAGATATAGGCCCTGATGCCTTTTATTAATTCAGAGATCTCTTTTCACTGACTGTCTTTCCTGTCTTGTGTGTGTCCTCCACAGGAGTCTAAGCTGATCGAGATGGAGCGGCTGGTTGTATGCATGCTCTTGTGTGCAGCTTTGGTCCGGGGCTACAGCTGTCCGGGCCGCTGCATCTGTCAGCACCTGTCCCCCACCCTCACCCTGCTCTGTGCCAAGACCGGCCTGCTCTTTGTCCCGCCCACCATCGACCGCAAGACCGTGGAGCTGCGTCTCACCGATAACTTCATCACCATCGTGCGTCGCAAAGACTTCTTCAACATGACCAGTCTGGTGCACCTGACTCTGTCTCGTAACACCATCAGTCAGATCACGCCGCATGCTTTTGTGGGCCTGAGAGCTCTGCGGGCCCTTCATATGGACGGAAACCGCCTGACCGTTATAAAGAGTGACCACTTCAAAGGACTGGTGAACCTGCGCCATCTCATTCTGGGGAACAACCAGATTCATGAGGTGGATCCTAACTCTTTTGATGAATTTGTGTCCACTATAGAGGACTTGGATCTGTCCAATAACAACCTGCGCAGCCTGCCCTGGGAAGCCATAGGCCGAATGATCAACATCAATACTCTTACACTGGACCATAACCTGATCGACCACATCGGTGTGGGGACATTCACACTGTTGACCAAGCTGGTGCGTTTAGACATGACCTCCAACAGGCTGCAGAAGCTGCCTCCAGACAGTCTGTTTCAACATGCCCAGGTCCTGTCCGAAGCTAAAGGGTCTAGCTCCTCCACTTTGGCCGTGAGCTTTGGGGGAAACCCTCTGCACTGTAACTGTGAACTGCTGTGGCTGCGCAGGCTGACCAGAGAGGACGATTTAGAGACCTGCGCCTCCCCAGAGCACCTCATGGACAAATACTTCTGGTCCATACAGGAGGAGGAGTTTATCTGTGAGCCTCCTCTCATCACCAAACATGTGGCTACAAAGCCCTTTGTGATGGAGGGGCAGGGAGTGACTCTGAAATGCAAAGCAGTGGGGGATCCAGACCCAGAGATCCACTGGCGCTCTCCAGATGGGAAGCTGGTGCACAACAACTCTCGCACTATCCTTTACGATAATGGCACCCTTGATATTCTCATCACCACTCTGAAGGATAGCGGTGCATTTAACTGTGTGGCATCAAATGCCGCAGGCATCGCCACAGCTGCTGTTGAGATCAATATGATCCCCCTTCCTCTGTTTGTTAACAACACAGCCCACATGAGGGAAGACCCTGGCCTCTCTGACATCACCACCTCCACCAAATCTGGCAATGACACCAAGGGCTATGACAAGCAGGACAGGAGAGTCATGGTGTCCGAGCTGACCTCCTCCTCAGCCGTTATCCGCTGGCCATCGGAGCGCCACATACCCGGCATCCGCATGTACCAGATTCAGTACAACAGCTCGGCAGATGACACTCTGGTGTACAGGTATGGGGGGCACAGGGAGGGAGGGTCTTAAAGAGGGCACGCAGAGAAAGTGAGACATCTGGAGGTGCCATCTGCTTAATGTCACAGTGGTGCTACAAAAGCATGACATGCAGCTAAGATGAAGGATGGTTATAAATCACATTTCTGCTGTCATCAAATACTATACACAATTTATGTATTTATAGTCATTATTTAATGAATTAAGACTTCAGTATTAAAAAACTGTAATAACTATTGATTACTGCATTTGAGTTCTTAAGACATTGTTTTTTTTGTTTTTTTTTAAAATAGTTTTAGATCTGACAAAAATGTAGGATTATACAGATAAAAACATCTTTCTAAAAAATTCTGTTCAATCTGGTTCGTACAGAAGAACCATGTTAGAAAAAATTATAATAATAAACCATTTTGTCCCTTTTTTCTCTGATATAATGAGTCACTCTTCTGTATAATTTTATCATCCTGTTTAGCCATGAAGCAGAGGCGGCTGTGTCTTAAGGTGGTACATTATTACCTACAAATGATAACTATGAAGGCCCTTTAGGGAGAAGCAACACGGTTCTAATTATATTAATGCCATTGTGACCTGAAGCCAGTGCCTGGTCCTCTGTGCAGAGCAATGTAATTCTTTTCACTGTAGACAACAGTAACCTCAGGTACTCTCAGTGTCTGAGCGTCATGCGTCACTTGTCCAAGGGCCTGCAGCTTTTGTACAATATTGTGTAGTCATTGAGCCATGTCTTCCCTGTTTATCACCTCATAGTTTACCTTTGTTGTCATTTTATACACAAACCCATTGAGGCCTTTTTACTGGCATAATGTGAACTGACCCGCTCTCCCATCACTCAGCTCTAATGAAGTGTTAGGCCCTTTATGTCTGCCTACCATAGTGACTGATATCTAATGTTACATTGAGGAGATGGAGATGGCTCTTGTGTTTTGTTGTGGGAAACAGACACCATAGTGTGATTCAATACACCATATGCAAATGGATGAACAGGAATACAGATGACTAATTGTCTACATCATGATATTGTGTTTCTTTGCAGGATGATACCCTCCACCAATAAGAACTTCCTGATCAATGACCTGGCAGCAGGGCGCGAGTACGACCTGTGCGTGCTGGCGGTTTATGATGATGGCATCACGTCGCTAACGGCAACGCGAGTGGTGGGGTGTGTGCAGTTCCACACGGCCAACGAGGTCAGCCAGTGCCGCTTCATGCACAGCCAGTTCCTGGGAGGAACCATGATCATCATTATAGGAGGGATCATTGTGGCGTCAGTGCTAGTGTTTATTATCATCCTAATGATACGCTACAAGGCCTACACCAGCCCGGAGGATAACAAGAGCAAGTGCAGCTCCAGCATGCACTCCCAGACCAACGGCAGCCAGCAGAGGCTGCAGCGCTCAGTGTCCAAGCAGCCCTCTGATGAGGGGCAGGCCCAGGGTCTCAAAGAGTGCATGGCTCTGGTCCTGCGTGTGGAGAGTGACAAGAAGGAGGAGCCCACATCCACCACTGCCATTCTGGAGGTAGAGCTGCCCCCACTGTCCTCAGAGCGCATGAAGAGGAGGACCAGTCTGGACGCACACTTCTCTGGGCCTCCCTCTGAGGACACACAGACGGACAGCAGCCTGACCGGCTCCACTATGTCTCTGTGCCTCATAGGGCCCAATGCTGGCACCAAAGAGGCTCCCAGGCTCAAGGACAAGAAGAGTGCTCTGGCTAATATGGGACTGCTCCCCAATGATCTGTCACGAACTAGGCACAGATTTTCCTTTGATGGTGGGGATTACTCCATATTTCAGAGTCATAGTTACCCGCGCAGAGCGAGGACAAGGTGGCACCGCTCCACCAACCAGCTCAACACGGAGTCATCCCCTCTCGCAAACAGGAAAGTTACATTCAGCAGCACTGAGTGGATGTTAGAGAGCACGGTGTGAGGGAGGGAGCCCTGTAGCCTGTGTGACAGTGGTATGCACATGTACAAACAGACAGAAGCACACAGCCCTGTACACTGCACATGAGACAAGCACATTTACCAAGGCAAACTTTGCTGAACTGTTTTTCTCCATCTTGGCTCCCTGTCGTATTCCCCAGAGCTCTGTCGATCATGTCCTTACTTTATGCAGCAGTGCCTTACTCTAAAAGATGTACGAATGGAGGATGCTGCTCTCTCATAAACTTTCCTCTCTTTCATTGCCTCGCACTCTGACATTTTGAGTGTTTCTTGGATTTTTATTTATTTTTTACATTTATTTTTCTGTGACATGCCAAGGGAGTGTGATATTTGGATGTGACTGTTTAAGATTAATTGTTTAAAAAAATGAGTAAAACAACATCTTCATAAATGTAAAGTGAATGGCAAAGTATTATGTCAATCATGTTTTGGGTTCTTTTTAAAAAGAGAAAAAAAAAAACTTTGCACAGAAGACACGAGATACAAGGACAAGTATCACCACCAGTCTATACAAATAACAGTAATAATGAAAAAGAACTGAATTTTACAAATGATCATTTCTAATGTTAGCATAGGGAGGATGGACTTGGAATTTCCTCTATGGTGGCCAGACTGTATGATGTTGAATAGGTATTGTGTATAATAATGGGTACCGTATCTGGCTGGTCTAGATAAAAGACAAAAGATACATATATAAGTATATTAAAACATTGGTGTATGTGTACTAACTATGTAAGTAAGTCATATGTCACATGACTTTTTACAAAGCATTTGGGTGTTGGCTGCAAGTTTTTACATTAAAAACCTGTGTCATCACACCTCTTCCTATTTAGTATGTCAAGGTTTGGGCCATACTATATCCCTCGGAAAAAGGGAATAAACATTTTTGTGTGGGAATCGTGTGTTTCCAAGCTGTATTTTTTTTTTACAGTGTGCCTCAACATCAGCCATGCCCAGTGTCCACTGCAGCAGAGAGGGACACATGAATCGAGATGATAAATATTTGATGTGTGCTGCACACTATTTATAAGATTTGCACTTCTGTGAAAGCTGCACAACGGCTGTGGAGCAGAGTGGACTCCCGGGAACATGACAGCCCTTATGTGATGCTGAATTTAAATGGTGCTGTGCTGGAGTACAATATATAGGACAATCCACCAGGGGGAGACATAACTAACTCATAGTCACTTGAACTACAGAGAGAAAGCATGCATTTGAAGAGAAGGGTGTTGTTGAAGCAAGTTTAGTTGTCAAATTCCCTCAAACATTTTAAATATTTAAAAGATGAACACTGATACTGTTAAAAAGCAATTTTTTCAGATTTTATCCTCCGAAGTATACATACAGTCAACTAAATACTGCAGCTGTTGAAGTTTAAATACAACATTTTATATGCATTAGTTAAAATTACGGCATTTTGCATGCCCTTTATAGATTTTAGTCAGTTATTTTAAAATATTGTCTAATATTATTTCCATTTGCCAGACGTTGCACACTCTTGAGGTGCTACTGAAGCAGTGTCTGCAGTAGAAACATCATCCCAAATTGTCTTGTCAGTTGTCCCTTCGCCGTTATTTATAGCAGGTAAAAAATTGGAATGAGTGCAAGTTTTATGTTACTGCAAAATAAGTATTTCCGTCTGCTTCAATGTGTAACCATTATTCAGTCAAACTAACTACATTTGCTTAGCTCAGAGCCTCAGGCCTCAGCCTGTCTTACAGATTGACCCAGACAGCCAAACTAGCTTACATTTAGAATGGAGCAAAGTGTGTAGTGTCTCATCAGCACTTCTGACTGAGGAGCGAAAAACTGCTTTGACACGACTAAGGGGAAATTTTCACTCCTAAGATATTCCACTGGGCTATATGTTTAAGGCATAAGTAATGTGTTTGGTAAAATGGGTTTTGAAGTATGTAGAAAGCTAGTCTGCAAAAAGAATGGTTTTATGAATACAATTATTAGTTGTAGTTCTATTAACTTTTTGAAATAATGCCTCTTTTCAATAATATTCGTTTGTTTATTTTAATATGTATTTCAAGTAATGGCCTCATATAAAACAGTATTACAACAAAGAACAACTTTTGTGCATTTAAAATTCAACCTTAATATGCATGTTACATCATTTTCCTTTCAAGGTACCCACTAAATACTTATTAACCCTAAAGTTATTTTCTACACCAATGTCAACACAGATTTAGCTGCCTGTGTATAGCTTTCTTTCTTCCCTCTCCAACAAATGGGCAGTTGCAGCCAAGCTTAATGCAGCCCACTCTCTGCAGCTCGGAGAAAACACTTAGCCTATTGACACAGACTGCGAGAATGGCTTTAGGCTTTTCCAGCACACAAATAGTTTACCAGTGGGCTTCCTTGTGCAAAATTTCTTTATCGAAAAACCCAGATGGCACCGTCATTGCTTGTTGGCAGGTTTGTTTAAACAATCACTCTTTGGCGTTACTACTTTTTCAAAAGGAGAACAAATGTCGTCTGGCAGATGTAATCGAAAGACACAGACAAGTGACAAATAAAACAATGTCATTCATATTGGAGCAACACAATACTCTGCTGGTCCAAGTGTGGAAATGGTTTTGACATGTATCCAAATATGTGACTGAAAGAAGGCTGAATACAGTACAGGTTCACATCTCTTTCCACTAGCAGTGAAGTACAGAGTGCCCCCTCTTGTGCAGTAGTCAAGGAGCAATTCTGCAAATCACTACATTTATTCACTTTGATCATGAGCGCCTCCCATAGAGGTGTATCCTTTGCATCACAAAAAGAACTGCTGCAGACTGGATTTGTCAGGATGTAACTAAACAGCAGTACATTTTCTATTCATGATACATTGCACAATTTGATCTTTGACAGATGGGATCATTTTTTTAAATCTTCCCTACGAGCTTGCCCTTTTCGCCATGTTCTGAAAATGTTCAAATTAACATTCTCAAAAGCACCATTTGTTCAAGTACTTTACGGCATTGATTTTTTCTTTTACAATGCACCTTTTTGATTTGATATTGCTTCACTCACATAGGACATACGGCTGTGTTTTGTAGTATTTTGTTGAATAACTGAATCAATCAAATGGAAATGTTTTTTTACCTACTGCTTTGTGACACAATGACTTAAAAACACTTTTAAAATAATAACATTTAAAACTACATTGCAGCGATAAACCTTTCAAGTTGGGAATACAAGGCCTCCCAGAGAGGTGAACATCCCAAAGAGAAAGTCACTGATCAAGGAATGAACCTGCAGCCTTCCCATTTTCTTTAGAAGCAGGAGGTATACGCCCCACTGGCTCTGCCCTGCCGCCTGCTGACTCCACTCCTGTACTGCGGGCTCTGAGCCACAGTGATGCTGATGAGATATTGCAACAAAGAACGCCCATGGAGAAGACAGACAGCTCAGGTTTGTTGATATCAAACAAAGTACAATACATTTGTGCAGGGAACCATCCTTAGTGCTCTGGAGGTAAATAACAGGCTGCAGTATTTGCGCTTGCTACTTGCAGTATCTCAGTCTCCAGAACTTCCATCTGAACTGTCCTCTCCTGTTGCTCTCCAATCTTTCCTCTTCTTTTTCTTCGAATCCGGCTCAGAGTCGGAGGGTTTTGTAGAGGCCTGCTTGCGTTTCTTTCTCCTGTAAAAGTGTCTGTCTTTGTCTTTCTCACTGTCACTGTCCACTGAGCTGCTGTCAGAATCTCTACATTTTTTCACACTTTTCTTGTTTTTATGTCGACTTTTCGCCCTTTTTCTATGTCTGTCTTTAGCAGCACCAGTGTCATCGCTTCCACTACTCCGGCATTCAGTTTTTGTTTGCTTGCTTTCCTCTCCTTTTTTCTTCTTTTTCTTCTTTTTCTTATGAGAGGATTTTTTGGAACGCTTTGATAGTTTTGCTTCTTTGCCAGACTTTGACTTTTTTACTTTTGTCCGGACCATTTTCTCTGAATCACTAGAGTCACTAGAAAAATAAATGAATATTTTATTAATGGCACACTATTAACTTTCCAAATCAATTATTGGGACAAAAAATATTTACATTGCTTCACCTGTCACTAGTGAACTCCTCTGGGTAGAGCTCTTTAAAGCCACTGTGTCCCCATCTGTAAAACAATACATAAGATGAATTACCTTATTTATTACATTATATTATTTAAAATGCTTAAGTGCAGATTCAGTGTTGTACCTGTCTGGATCCTTAGCTTCAAACTCATACAGTTGTTTAGTCCAGTATCGGGCCTCTCTGTCATCATGCTCTGAAACTCTGCTTCGGCTGATGTGTCTGGATGGGTCTGATTCTTCATCACACTGCATGTGCCCCCTGGAAAACAACCATCACACTGAATGAATCAGAGAGATACATGAGGCCAACCACTCTCTAGTCCTTCTACATTATAAGACCAAATCCCACAGAAGCTGAACTGTGTGGCCCTTACATTCAGCAGGTTTAAATTAAGCTGGGACATTCACAGGTTCTACCTCATAGTGGCAGCTGCTGACAAATGTTTGCGTTGGGGCGTTTGTAGCTCCCATTCTCGCATTTTCCACATCTCCGTCTCCTCCTGGATCTGCAGAGGTTAAACAACAGTAAGTACCACCTATATTTCTTTTAATGACCTTTTAATGAATTATGCCCATAATATGTATTGCATACACGTGTGCACTATCATAGCATATAGAAATATTCATTTGTGTTTTATTAATAAAATGGAAGTACAATGTGTCCCTTCCATCACGAAAGTTACACAGTGCACCTTTAAAATGGCAATACAGTGTCAAAGTGGAGTAACAATTAGACCACCGGGCACAATGTTCTAACAGAAACAGTGCACTAAGCAGCATCAAAAATATTAAACTCTGCCGTTTTAATTACAACAGATTTACTATAGCCTACTGTTCTAATTTGTACGTTATTAGGACGTCTAAATAAAACCACAAATAGTATTTTCATAAGAAGACCACAACAAACGAACCTTGTTGTGTGCATCTGTGTGTCGGATCACGTTTCTCAACAGCGTCTTTCCCATCGGCTGTCTCGACATCTTTCTACCCGGAGGAGATATGCAAAAGTAAAATACGCAAAGATAAGAGTCAATATACACTTTGATATCGTTATTACAGCTTGAGTTAGTAGTTGAAACTCATACAACGCAGTGCATGGACTACAACCATTTGTTAGCCTAGCGCCTTAGCTTGTATATTGGTGCGAAATCATGAATATCTAGCCGCACCACATAAACCATCTAGTTTGCAATGACTGATGAAAGGTTTCGAAGGATAAATACCTTAATAATATATCATTAAATGCGATAATTAAAAGTAAAATAAAACGTCCTAAAATTACACCGGCTACTTCCGCCTTTAGTCCGCGCGTAACTGTGACGCACACGATGACGTTTTCACTCAAGGGGTCCTCGAAAAACGTTATTCAAGGATTTAATAAAAATGATTTCCTTCTACTTTATGGCTTGGTGAGCAGCCAGCTGCCTGGTTATGGAATGATAATCTGCCCTTAGTGCATGGCTCGGTGTTACTGTCATAATGAGGTTCTCTAATGTTGTAAGCCCATGTTTATTATTATTTCTTTTAGTTATTGGTTATATTGATTTGGCTTTGGTAGACATGTTTGTGCCATTACAAGGCACATTGTACACTCTAGACACTATATTCAGGGAACTTAATTGTCACTCTCTTAGGCCTGTCATGATAATTACTATATCGACTTATCGTTATATATATGAAAGTTGTAACAATATTTTTGGGGGGTCAGTATTTATTGTGTGTACATTTTCTTTGCACTACTGGGAAATATGGGGTTATTTTTTGCCTATGTGATAAGATTTGAGCCATAGAAGGTTGAATTAATAATTTGCATGACTCATTACACATGCAAATTAAGTACTTCATTCTGCTTTGTTTATTTATTGCAGCTCATGATTTTTTTTTTTTTACATTACTTTAGATTTAGAATAGTTTTTGTGGTTTTAATCTGCTCTTGGGTTTTTGTGTCAGTGGCAATAATCACTTTTAGTATAATCTGCCTCTGGGTTTTTGTGTCAGTGGCAATAATCACTTTCAGTATTATCGTTTATCATCTATATTTACTTCAGCAATATATCGAACTTAAAAATATGTTATCGTGACAGGCCTACACTCTCTTACCTTCTAGCTGCTGTGGGAAACCCTGGGCTGAGAAGATAATCGCCATACACTGATGACCATTAATATCATAAATGGGCTTCTTATTGTAAGTATCTTGTTTTTAAAACTGTCCTTGAAGTCTCCTTTTTGCCTACAGTTGTTTTTGTCTTACCTTCTGTTTACCTTTCTATGTTTACACTTTACAGTAACTACACATGATCTGCCTCATTCAATTATTTATAATTAACATAGGAAGGATTTTGAATCCCTTGTATTGCATAGTAATAAATAAGCTATGTAATGTAGGCTAATTAAGTAAGACCTTGTTGAAAACACATCCTGTATGCAAATAAGTTCTATGACTGCGCAATATGGTTATAAGTAAAAATTGCTTTCAATATAATTATATACTCCAGTATAATAATATTCAGCAGACAACAGTTATTTTAGAGTGATATGACACAATGGTGATAAAACTATTACAGTGTAGCATCTTTGTTTACAGGATTACTCTTTATTAAGATGTCTGTAACACACGATACAAATCTGGAAATGACAGTGACTAATGCAAAGTGTCAATAGTCAGACTCACTTCTTTTGAGCCAAATATCAGTGGCAGAAGGTATCTGAACTGTATTTGACAACAGAATGGATGAGAGTCTCAGCGGTGAATCTTATCGCCCTTTGCTGCTCTGAGCATATCTCTTTGAGGTCACTGAAATAAGAAATTGGATGGGTAAGTCTTTTTGAGCTGCTACATTCACACTCTACGCAAACAATGTGCCCTTCTTTTGGAACTCATTTGATTTACAAATTGCCTGAGTACATTGTCCCTGTGGCCAGACGACTGCCCTCTCCAAAGCTCTGAGATGACTTTAGTTTGAGTCTCAAAATCAGTGTTTTACTTAGAACAATAATAAAATTCACACATTCCCTCAATCAAAACTTTGAGAATTTGTGGAATCTGTTTGTAGTTTGTCATTTCTATTCTACTGAATATTACAAATGGGGTACTATAACTAAGAATGTCGATCTAAAGTCAGTATCTGCTTGTTCTTTCCAGTATCATAGTCTACTGTCAGTTGAAGAAAAGTTATTACTTAACCAAAAAAAAAGCACCTCCTTCCCTCTCCTTCACATATCCTAGTGCCACAACCAGCACCTTTGCTACTGCTTCTTATATGTTAGGACCACTTCCGCACCACCACTACTGCATGAGTATGGCACTTGCCCTCAATATCAAAATCAATGTAATATGTCAGGATATAATTTATAATAATAGATAAATATATAGTACATGGTGTAGATGGTGTTCTGGTCTAAACAATATTGTTTTTTTTCATATATATATAACTGTAGGTTGTATGTAACTCATCTGCATTACAGTCCAGAAGAAGAGGGCGGAGGGAGGACTTTTTCCCACCCAGTCTCAGTGTGAAAGAAGAGAGCTGTGGGGGAGGGGATACCTACCCAGACACAACCATGTCTGACATCCACGCGTGCTGAAAAGAAGCAGGGCTGCTACAAAGACACCGCAACCAAGCAGAAGAGAGAGAGACGGGGGAAGGGTGGGAGGGGATCGATGTGTGAAAGATGCACAAGGGCTGCATCTCTCAGAGTCCAGGAGAAACAAAAAAACATTGTGTTGTGAAAGGAGGCTGAACCACCAGGCGCGAGCAATGAGAAGCCGCTGAGCACAGCCCTCCTCCTTCTGTCTCCCTGCGTGAGTCCGCCTCTGCCAGCTGATCCCGAGCCCTGCGATGATTTAGAGGTATGCGTTATAGCTTTTCATTAGGATTTGGGTCTTTTGTATTGAATATGCTTCTGCAGAGGATTTGAACATGCTGTTACTTGTGATTGAACACAGTGTGCGGTGTGCAGACTCCCCTCCCTGCTGCCCCTGGCTGTGTTTGGGCTATGGTCCTGACTCAGAAGCAGAGCATCACCCAGATGCAGCTCTGTGGATGTAGCGGAGGTTAAGCCTGTGACAAGCAGCATGGGGGCCAAACAGATGAAATGGTAAGTGCTGTTTGTTCATTGCTATTGCTCTGCCTGCTATCATTCTTGTCTGATGCTGAGTGCCACATGTGATAGGCCTGGCAGCGGATCATCTTAATAAGCAGGTGCTGTCTCTGTGATAAAGGTGCATTCCCCATGACAACATGATGTTAATGCTTAAAGCTTATTGTTCAGTGTTCAGAGCAGGAGGTGTGGGTGTGTCCCTGCATGTTTCTGTGCAAGCTCAAGGCTGCTATTGCTTAGCAACGGCCAACTTCCTGTAGCAGATCATCCATTTTATCTAAGAATTAAATTAAATCAATTATTAGCCTACATTGCTTTATTAAAACAGAACTTCCATCCATTATTTATTAATTCAACCACATGTAATGAATATTAAATAATAAAAATACCAGTAATTACATTTTGCACAGTCCGCGTGTTATTCCTTGTCTGTATGGATTGTAGTGTGTTGTGCTGGCGTTACAGATAAGTGGGTAACATCAACAGTACACATTTATTGAGCTGAAACCTGAGACTATCTTGAAAATGTCATCGTCTGCAATGGCAAGATTAGCTGTTGGCTTTGATCCCCTTTAGACAAACATTAAGGAAGAATCAATGCAGCAGGAGATAAGATGCTCACCTCTTGTTTTAACATGACCCACTGCAATTAATCTTGTTGAAAACACAGCAAGAACATTCTGCAGGAGGCATCTTAGAATTTGGATTTCTGCTTTTTTTTTTCTTCCTAAGTATCATTGACATCTATTGATAAACTTGAACCAATTTGGTTGTTTAAAGACAAAGCTCAGCAAAAATAACAGTGCATCTGTTTTGTGCTAGTCATGAGCTGTTATTAATTTTGCAGACTAATGCCTTTGGATAAGTAGAAAATCCTATTGGTCCACATCTGGATCTCACTGCATATGTTTGCTCATGACATGTTAAACCGTGCAAATGCCTAGGCCAGCAGAGATTTCAAGGCTTTCTAAATTTAGTCTCAGACGGATACTTACCACTTATGTATTTGTAGCTTGAAGACCAGGGATATGATTTTCTGTTCCACTCTGTACATTCACTTGTTTTCCATTTAGAAATCAAACTACAAGGGACTTTCCCCTCTAAAACAGAATAATGCTTTAAGGCATAGGGCATACTGGCTGCATAGTCTTTCTTTAAACAAAACCAAGTGGAGATGACAGCTGCTGGGGGTGCTTTTTCTGAACTCACAAAACACAAGCTACATAAGACATTCGCAAAGCGTGCTGCATAATGTTTTGAAATTATAGCCAAAGGGGGAGCAAACTATGTCAAAAATTTCCTGCGTGAAACATGACAGAGTTGCATGCATTCTTTCTTGGACTGTGGTTTTTGAAACAGTATCTAAATATTATACTTACAAATTGTTCAAGAGTCAATGGTACACAAAGCTAAAAATGAAAGTTAAAAATGTTGTAAGGTACTACTGTGTGTGGCGCCGCGGGGGACTATTTCTGTATTTCTTTTTTATGTACCTTGGTCTATTTATGTCGTATCTTCAGGCAGGAAATGCAAATGCACTGACTGCTGCTTGTACCCACCATCTGTTTCAGCCTCTCTTCAGCCAGCCCTGCCCACTCTCCTAAAGAGGAGTATGTTATCACCCAAACCACGGATGGATCGAAAGACGAAACGGCCAATGATATCTCTGAGGTCCAAGGGGAATGTCACGAGGACCAATCAGAAGTGACAGAGAAGAAGTCGGCTGCAGGTTGGGACACATAACACAGTACAGAATACACAGTGTGGATACTAGTACTACTAAAAGCAAAGCAAAAGGTGAACTCCTGGCTTATACTTTTTACAGTGTTAAAAGAATCATGGCTATAGATTAGATAAGCCATAAGATAGTTTGCCAATGTTGATTTCTCTCAGACCAGTTAGAGACTGTTGGAAAATAAGGAAACAACCACAAGAGGGACAGTGAGCATGATCTTCACTCAAATGCCAATGGTTGATATTGAGAACAAAATATTAACTTACGGCTTGTAGGGCTTGTTACGCCTATTTGGCATTCATATCAACAATAATACACAAAATATTGCCACAGTAGTAACATGGAATGCAACTAATTACATCTTCATAAATACTCTACCTCTTTCATTCCCTGTTGTGTGGTTCTATTTCAGAGGAGGTGCTGCTTTGTGGCTTGTGCCCATCCCTGGGGCAGGAGGGGCAGGAGGGGGGGCAGGAGGGGGACAGGTCCTGGGTGGAGCAGCTGGACGCTCACCAGGAGCAGCTGGAGAAGGAGATGCATGAGGCGCGGAGGATGGTGTTCCGCCTTCAGGTATTTGCGCAACTAAAAGACCAAAACTAGTTCTCTTACACGATCAAAGCATGAACACAGGCTCTGCAGAGTCAGTCTCACATACTACAGGATGATTATTTAAAAACATTTCTTAATATGCATGTTTCAAACATAAAAGTCCTATCCAAAAATCATGGGGACATTGCAATTCTGAATTAAAACTTGACTCTTTTCTCTCAATAGTACATCTTCCTATCACCTACATTAATCAGTTGCTCATGGGGGATTCCTGGAGTTAATTAAAAATATACAAGATAATCAAAAACAATTTCTATGTATTAGGAGACCGTTAAATTACACCAGTTTCACATCTTACTTGACTCCTTGGAATTAAAAGCTTTACCATCTCCATTCATTATAGAGTAATTTGCCTGCTCTGTATCATGACCATGGGATGACCACCTACACATAATCCTTTCTATCCTGGCATAGAAAAGTCAATACAAATTGACTTTGACCTCAAGGCTCAATCAATGGATGTCTGATTTTTAAAACTTTCTCCCGATATGGCCTTGTTAATCTCCCCGGGGAAGTTCTCTGTAATGTTGTGGAAATGCATGCCTAACTGGTGTTCTGTCAGATATTCTAAAGTAATTACAGACCTGTTTTGATTTGTCTCACTATGAAGCCTGACACAGCCATAATTGTTCTGCCCCTTTTGTTTCTCAGCTGTACTTGTTATGTCATAATGTATAGAATGTCATTTACTGAAAGTTGGTTAAGTGAACGTGTTTAATCATGCTCATATATCAGGTTTCTTTGCTTTTATGGAGCTACTATTTGGCAGTCTTAGTTATACAGTATTTGTCATTGTAAGACTATGATACTTAAACAAATATTAATAAAACAATGCAATGCAACTACAGAATTATGCAAATCATGTTTTATTTTAATTTGTATTTTGGCTGCTTTAGGCGTAGCCCAAGCCTCTGAATCACCATCACATGTCACAATTTATTCAATCCACAATTAAGTAATAATACAAGACCAAAACAGGGCATTTGAGTTAGTAGACTTGTCTCTTGACTAGAGCTTGAGGTCTACTCAGTTTAATGTGGACCCAGTAATGCTGAACTTAAAGGTACTCTATGTAACGTTTCTGGCCTCGTGAAGGTGTTATTGTTTTTCTGGAATGCTCCACTGTTTAGTTTTCATAGCTTATCTGTTTTGATGGAAAAAATCAGGTGACTCTACCAGCCTGAGTTACATTCCAGATCTGTAGAGAAGTGTCCCCACTCACAATAACAATGCATGTTTGTCAAGGTATCTGAACAATAAATATAACATTAATTGAATAAATAAGAGATTGATATTTTAATGCCATATCATGAAACATTCCACGCAAAGTAGTATCCTCTACTTTTGGTGGATCCCCCACCAGAAAAGTTACATAGTGCACCTTTAAATAAGTAATCATTTACTTTGCAGCTTCTGTGTGTGTGCATTTGCACAACAATTAGTCAGGTCATTAGCAGTGGTTTTATTGATTTTTGTGATTATGTCAGTAGAAGTTGTTGAGTATAGATATCTATCATGGCTTTGGATATTTTAAATCCTCTTTACAAACACTGTGTTTGTTTTCACAGGCTCTACTGCTTCACGGCTCTCTCCCTGAAGAGGACCAGGAGGGAACCACAAGCTATGGAGACAGCCGAGCCAACACTGAACAGCAACTGGTACAGCGCCATCTCTCTGTCAAATTCAATTAAATGGGTTTTAGGGCTGCAGGATATTGGAAAATATTGTGATATCCAATATGGCTGTTCATTACGATGCTAACGATATTATTGTGACATTTGAATATACTTTTTAACACCATAATGTCAGTTATATTAAAACAAAAAAAGTTGTATAAAAACTGAACGGAGACTAAACCTAAAGACTAAATCAACTCTAATCTTTCTGTGATATATTGTGTAGCCCTTATTTGTATGTCACTAACCAGAATTTGATTTGTGATGACGTTTACAACTTAGTCACACATAGCACAGCTGAATCTCTCTGATCCTGTAGCCTCAGCTGTCATGGAGACCACACAGATCACACATGCTACTTATCTAGTTTTTCTTTGAAGGTTTTAATCCGGAGCCGTTTGGACCAAAGCGTGGAAGAGGCCCTTGATCTTAAGGTACAGTACACAAATCTGAATTTACATTATGGAGATGAGAACCAATGTAATTTATTACTATGATGCTAAATTTATTGTTATGATTTTAGAGGGAGCTTCTGAGACACAAACAGGAAGTGCGCCACGTTCAGGCCATCAAGGTATAGTGTACTCCTGTATTATTATATTCATATAGCCTCCTGTGTGTGAGTAAAAAGGATGAAACCGTATTATTTAATAAGTCCCTTGGTATTTTGCTGTATTGCGGGGTGATATTTGATCTGTAAATATTCATGTCTTATTGAGAACATGGTGATGGTCACATGCTGTCAATAAGGCAGGTGTATGAGGACTATCGGTATTCTGGTCTTCTGCTGCTTCCATTTCTTTGATATATTCCTGCCTCATTAGGATGCTCTGCAGCAGCGCCTGGCAGTGCAGGAGGACACAGTGTTGCAGCTCAAGCAGGAGCTGCTCAGGTGCACCATGGCCAAAGATCAGCTGGAAGGGGAAAATGTGAGACAAGTTATGATATCCGTTTGACACCGTACTATGTGTCCTGACTGACCGCAGGCTGCAGCTAATGTGAAAACAATGGTGCCTTCATTCTTCAGCGTGATGTGTTGTGTTTGCAGGCAGAGCTCAAACACAAATTGAGTGAACGGAGCAAATTACTGAGCGAATATGAGGTATTGTCTTTTATTATTTATACCTCTGTGTACTCTCAGGGTACACACGTGTATTTATGTGTCTGCTGCTGATGATTTATGGCATTCATTGGACTTGTCACATCTACAGCAAGTTGGGAGGAGGGAGCGATTAATGCAGCAGCAGAAGCCTGATGAAGCCCCATATAAAGCACATGAAGTCAACCTTGGACGGGTACAAATGCTCACACTTCCTGTATATACACACATATTTGATGGTGCATGTTTGGTGGAATTTCCTTTACTCACTTTGTATGTCTGAGTGAGATTAAAGGTACTGTATGGCTTGTTCACAGGGGGAGGAGTTGCAGCTCGTGAGAGAAGCTCTGCGCAGTTTGCGGGACAGTTTCTCTGGTCATGACCCGCAGCATCACACGTTGGACACTTTGGAGCAGGGCGTGGCCAGCCTCATGGACCGCTTACACTCCCTGGACACCCAGCTTAGACAGGACAGAGGGGTACGTAGTGCACATGTCCCCCTACGAGTGGAAATCTACAAATACTTACAGTACATGAGTGTGTTGATTCTGAGTAATAACCCTCTCTTATAGGAGGATTTCAAATCTCCAGGACGCAGAGCCAATTCCACAGACCGTGACTCCTGGCCACAAGGCTCAAGTGAGGCAACTCAAATCTTTGTTTTGTTGAATTTATTACCTCCTGCCACATCTCATTTGACTGTTAAATCAAATACGCTTTTTAATTACACCCCAATGTGTTCAGGGCATTATTGACTTTGAATCTACTGCCATTGAAGAGTGGGATTGAGAAAAGCTATGTCTGCTGTTTTTTATAATTATTCTCAGAAATGGCACACTCCCAAAGCAGCCCGGGGTTGGACACAGCTGTCTCCACCAAAGTGCTCTACTTCACTGATCGCTCGCTCACCCCCTTTCTGATTAACATCCCGAAAAGGTGATTTTACAATGTCCTGATGGTTATTGTTTTTGCTTGGTATATAACCATATGCCATTTGAGATGAATTATGTTTAGTAAAAGCTGCAGACTGAGGGCACTGGGTTGGAGCCTTGTATGACCAGGACTATAAATGCCTGCTTCTGTGGTCTGGCTCTTTAAATGTTTATGCTGGAGGAGCTTAATGTGTATGTGGGCGTGTGCTAGTACATGTGCACTGATAATGAATTATGGCTTGTACTTACAGGCTGGGTGAAGTGACACTGAGGGACTTCAAGGCCGCTGTGGACCGACAAGGCAGTTTCAGATACCACTTCAAAGCCCTTGACCCGGAGTTTGGCACCGTCAAAGAAGAGGTATGAAAATTATAGCAGCTACTTCTTCTCTGCTCAACTTCACTAGGCAAATAAATGCCAACTATGGGGTATAATATGCTAATAATAGTCTCAGCATGTCTACCCTATACTTCAAAACACTGCTGAAGAACTCATTTACATCCCAAAGACACTGATATCACCGAGTTCTCATTTTCAGTTAGTGTCTGGATCTTTGTTCGTTATTCATGTATATTTCTTCTCTGATATGTAAATGGTGAATGTTCCATGTGTAGGTTTTTCAAGATGGAGCAGTTGTGCCCGGCTGGGAGGGTAAGATTGTGGCGTGGGTCGAAGAAGACCATGGAGAGAGGAGGTAGACAGCAGAACTATATGCCTCTGGGAAAAAAAACTCACTGGACTGAACACCTGAAACCACTATATTATTATTTGTGATTGTGATTTAACAATGCTTTAAGAAATACAAGACAATGACCTGGGACCAATGGATGTAACCTGACTTTTAAAAATGAAGTTCTCAAACTCACAATTTAATACAGAATGTCATCAAATGTATTTTTATTGTATATTCAGGCAAAGCACATCTCACAAAGTTTGCCATCTCATACACATAAGATAATGATCGTTAAATTGTTTGTAATGCAATACGTGGAGGTTTGACAAGGTATTTTACATGACAACATTGCCACTCAAATCTTGTATAAGCTCTTAAGTGCAAAGTTTGCCAAGCTTACAATAGTGTTTACTGTTTTTCCACATGTTCACGTTGCCAAATAGTGTTCCATGTTTAAATTAATAAACACAAATGACTGCATGGATCAGTTGTTGTCGGTTATTGCCTAATTATACAGTCATGTGAACTGCTGCATCTCTACATCATTATGCAGCCCACCCCTACACCCACATCATCACAGACAAACTATATATGTATCATTGTACTAATTAGGTAAATTATTGCAGTAAATGGGCTTTCATGACCCATAGTGGGATTTTGACTTCAGGAAATGGGTACACTGCAAAAATAAAAAAATTGGGAGTATTTATCTAAATATTGAGTATATTTTATTCACATGCCAAGAGAAAAAGCAATATTATATATCAAAGTTATATTTCACAAAAAATAAAAATTATATAGTAGTATCTGCTTGTCTCCATGGGGATATTATTGCATTGGCTTGAATGTTTCAGAGGATGATATTAAACTTATCTATCTTGCATTTAATAAGGAGTTTTAATTGTAAAAATACCTTGAAAAACATGCTGTCTTATTGTCTGTGTAATCCCTCAGGCCGTCCAGGTATGATCCAAGCCGCTTCAGAACTGAAGAAGCAGCTTGGATGAGCAGTGAAATGTCTTCACTCCTACAACACATTTTGGGTTGTCTAGGCCACAATACAAATTTTTTCTCTACAAGTTCCTGGTGTCCACATATGAGGTCCATATATACTGCCGCTTAGTGGTGACAGAAGAGTATAACACATTATAGTTTAGATTCAAGATGGACTTTATTAAAGGCATATGTCTCCTGCACCTGTTAGCAGCACTTCAAATGACCCACATTGTTCCAAGAGGCACAATTCTTGTTTCTCATTTTGTTTTTACACACAAAATGTTGCTGTGTTCAGGAACTTAACAAATAGTTTTTGCAAATCATTATTCAACTGTGACTTAATTGTGTTCTATCAAAATGATTAAAACGTAGAACGAATGTCCTCATATGTGGATATAATTTTTCTCATAATGTAAAAAGATAATTCTTTGGGACCTGTTGAGTGTAAAAACAATTAGCCCAAACAACAAAGAGAAATTAATAAAGCATGCCATGCAAGAGTTCGGGTCCTAGGAGGTTAATGCAAAACTGTGGAACATTCCAGCAAGGAAATAGCATCACGGAGGTCAGCCTGTGGCGGACCTTTAAGCAGTAAAGTTACAAAAACTGCAATTTCCTTTAGGAAGTCAATTGAAACTCTACTCAAATCTAGTAATAAAACTTAAAACTATAAAATGTTTACTCTCAAGGTCAGTTGTCTTTTCTTCTTGTTAAATACAGCAGTTGCCGAATCTTCATCAACAAGATTAGGAAAATCCAGGAGCAAATGGTAAACATCTTCCACTTCCAATAAGACATCATCCTTCCAAGAGAGAAACAAGTTCAGCCCAGATGCCTCATACAGACGACCCACACAAGCAAACCCAAAAGCACTGAGGGCGATTATGTATTTTTCATGAGCTCACACTATGCTCTGACATTCACTGGACTGTGGAGCCAGACGTTCATTATAACATTGTTCAAGGTTGTGTGAAAGTACTGACCTTGGAGATTCGCAGTTGGCATTCTGACATATTAGAAACCTTTGGCAGCTCCACTGTCAGGTCCACACAGCGAGGAGCGCCTGCTGCATCAGGCTTCACCTCGAGCAGGTACTCCGGCTTCTGTGGCTGCACAAGTGTGGAGGAGATGACTTGGATCAAGTTATTTTTTTTAGGCTCCGCAGGTTTAGGAGCAACGAGGATCTCCTCTTCTTTCTCTGTATGTAGGGAAGAGATTTTCTGCAGGAGAGAAGCTGGTGTTTGACAGGCTGAGAAAATAGACAAGACATATTAATATTAAAATAAGAGTTTGGATGGTAAATCTTTCCCTCATCATCATTCTAACACCATAGCAAATAAGCAGTGGTGGAAAAAGTACTGCAAAGTCGATCTCAAGTAAAAGTACAGTTACATGTCTAAAAATGTACTAGATTACAGGTACAAGTACTGCTTCCACAATTGTAAAAATACTACTCAGAGTTCTAGTTACTTTTTAACAGATTTTTAGCAGCATTTTAGATAAGTATTCTATATAAATTAAACAGTTTAAAGCTGAATTTAATCATGAATGTAATTACAGTAGATACTTTCCGCCACTGAAAATAAATAAGCCAAAAATATACACAAATCATACAACCTACTAATTTTTGGGAAACTGACTGTGCATTATGTCTAATTATAAAAGTTTATCTTTTTATACTGTATTTATTTAAACATTTGGTTTCAGTACTATAGTACAACCAGGGATATGTTGCAACCCTAGTTTCCAGGCTGTTCTTAAAATATACACTGCTGACAGTACAAATAATGAGTACAGATCTAGCAGTGTTGGCCTTTTTTCTGCATTACAAAACTCTGTATTACACTGGACCATAAAGGGTACACAATATCAACCACTGAAAGAGTTTCTATCACTTGTGTAATACCTATTTCTCCCCCATTGTTTTCTTTATTGTCCACACTAGGCCACTGTTGAAATCCAAGGCGATGGTACAAGTCCTGTGTGGTACTTCTGGGGCTAACAGGAGTGTACTGTTGAGATAACTTGAGGTTATGATCCTGCTGTACAAAGTTCAAGAGGAGCATGTAGAGCTGGTTCATCTCTGTTTTACTGGTCTTACACTCCTTTAGCAGCTCGGGATTCACTGCGACATCTAGCACGGAGTAAGGTCCTGCAGGTGAATCCACACAGGTTTAATAGTCATATCAAACACTGTACTTGTAATGCTGCGTGGCTGTGTCTCTTTCTTTACCTTGACCTCCTTTATCCTCTGTTTCTAGTTTACCGGCGCACAAGGGTAATGGCTTTCCGGGGTGCTGGGGAGCTGGCACACGTTTCCAGCTACACAGGTTGATGTAGAGCAGCCCTCGATTTGGTTCCTGTTGAGGACACAGATGTTGTATCGTAAATAATTGGTGAAACATACAATTTCAAACCTATAAACAACAGACAGATGAGACAGCTCCATATGGGGCTCACTGGGAACACTTCATGCTTTTTACAACCCTATCATAAAAACACTCTGTCATTTAAATCTCTCATCAACACAAGAGCACAGGCGAGTGATTAATACACTACAGCCTAATGTCTACATGACATGTTTAGCATGTACATGTAGATCCTAATAATGTGCTGCATTGTGTTGTAAATGTGTAAGAGGTCTGCATATTCTTTTAGGAGAAAAAATATAGTATTCACAGGTTTTAGCTTTCTACTATGCAACATTACAACGAATTTCAACCATTCAAAAAGTATTTAGTTTTATATTGTTAATTAATAATGCTACGGTCCTAAGTGTTCATCATTCTGAAACCTATGGATAAACTGTCAGAGATAATGGTGAAAGTATAAAAAATTCATAACAAAGGGACTTACATACATACAGCATACAAAATACAATATATACAGAATATACAGATATAAGTAGAAATGCATCTTCAGGCTTCTTTACTTAGGGTCACTGCATTGGAGAAACATGGGCCTACACACATAACTAGTATCTAAAATGTGGATTAAAATAGTTTGCTGTACCTTTTCAAGCAAATAATAGGCTACAGACGACACCCTTGAAGAAATCAATAAATCATTTGACTAATGCAGTTTATGCATTTCTTTTTTTCTCTGATGGTGCCTCATACGTTTCCTTACGTTATTAGAATGTCCTTTAATACACATTTAGAAAAGATAACACAATTGGTCAGTCCATATTAAATCGAGTGTAATCAGGATTACTGGACCCACTGGTGCTATCAAACTGTTAGCTTCAGCCAACTAGGTGACTGTACTTCCATCTTACCAGGATTTCGGTGCAGATGCAGGAATGGAGCTCAGGCGCAGCACTGAATGCTGCTCCTTCTTTCATTTGTTTGTCTATAAATTTGCGATAGGCCTCTGGATCATCTCGACAAAGATCATCCAACATGGACCAGAACTGGTTTACTTGCTGCAGAACGTCTTCTTTACTACTCCCCGAAGATGACATTATTATTTTGGCAAAGTAAGCTAACTTCAATGCAAATTAGCTTGAACTTTCAAATTCTTGACTTGTGAACAAGTAAAAACAAAATTGATTATTTTTATAGTGCGTATTTTCTGTCCTAGACAGTTAACTTTGACTTACTGCCTAACATTTAAAACTTTAAGTTAAATCATTAGTTTGCTAAAGTAACGTGTAATTTAGCTTGTTAAGTTAGCCTGCTTAGCAAAGTTACTGTTGTCCGTTTCCATGGTAACAATGAAAGTCCTCGGTCAAAGAAGCGCTTTACCAACGCCCCCAGGTGGTGAAGAGAATACCTGCATCTTTAAAGTACAGACAGTAAAATTCAAGAATTTTCTTTTTATTTATTTTTAAATAACATATGCATTATATACTGATACTTAATACATAAAAATATAACAAAAATATGCATTAGCTCTTTAAATACTTTTAAGCTTAGGCACAACCAGCCAGATCTTGAAGACCAAGCATAAGCCATGTTTCCAGCAGAATCATTTGCCTGAAACCCATGACTAGACTAACCCTGATGCATCTTCAGTAATTCTGCAAATAAAAAAACAAACAAACATACATACACAAATATTTACTAAGTATCATCAATAGGCTAGTGTGATATTGTTATGAAATACTTGAGGCTGTGGTCATTTTGTAAACTATTGTCTCACCTCAATCATGTCATAGATCCAGCCCAAGAATTCAGCCACTTTGGTATAGACACCGGGATGATTAGGTTCTGCACAGCCTGTCCCCCAGCTGACAACTCCCACCAGCCTCCACACGTTATCATCCTGGCACACCAGTGGTCCCCCACTGTCACCCTGAAAGGTATGCACACATCACCTCTGATTTCCTCATGTACCAGTGTTTGTGTTTACTGTAAATCACACAGGATACATATTAGCATATAGCTCAAATGTGTCTGACCTGACAGGCATCCACTTTTCCCTCTGTGTATCCCGCACAAAGCATCCGTGACGTGATTTCACCGTTGTACATGCAGGAGCTGTTACACTTTTTGGTACTTATTATAGGAACAGGAGCTTCTTTTAAAGTGTCTGGTGATTGTACTACAAATTAAATAGTTTCCCCATCATTACAGGATATACTGGAAAGGCATTTTGCATTGTGTATAGTTGTTGCTGTGTGGATCTTACTGCCATCTGGTTGTGTGTAACCCCATCCAGAGATCCAGCACTGTGTTCCTCCTGGTAGATCATAGTCGTATTGTGGCAAGCACACTGGTCTTATTGTATCTGTACAAAATTATTTTACAAATTATGATTCCTAGTGAAGTTAGTTTATGTTTCTGTACACATCAGTGCAATCCAATATTTTAAGTTAATTGTGTTTTAGAGGGTGTTTTACATTGAAGTCAGTATTTCAGTGTTTTGATGCAACATAACTAACCTGAGAAATTCAGTGGAGTGCGCAGCTTCATCAGGGCTATGTCACTGTCATGGCTTCTGTGATTGTAGTTTTTGTTGTAGATAATTTTTTCAACAGCATATCCCGTGCGCTCAGTCATTTTAGCCGAGCTGCGTGTGACAAGGCCCGCATAGACCACCCAGTTGGACACCTGAGGGAGTCTGTAGCTGTCAGAAGACAGGCGCCAATGTCAGAGAATAATCTAATATTATGCTGCTGCAGCTGGTAAAACTGATTACAAGTGATGTGAGTAACCTTTGAACTTTGGCACTGAGAAGGTCAGAGGGCTTACTTGTGAACACAATGTGCAGCTGTGACGACCCAGTGCCTGGTGATGATGGAGCCTCCACAATTGTGGCGGCTGGTGTCGGAAAGAAAGAACCGCCCACGCCC
>KN475175.1:86710-106202 GCA_000787095.1 Periophthalmodon schlosseri
CTGACCTGCCACGGCCACCTGCCCAGCGCAGCCTCGACGCCTCCGATTATTCTGGGCAGCTTCGCCCTGGTCCCACACTCTGCACAGAGAGCCATTCATCAGGGCTGACCACGAGAAGGTGTAACACCGCTGCAGCAGGTGTCATCCATCACTGGGTCTGCCTTCCACGTGCACTTTTACTGCAGAATCACTAAACAACTGTAGGCTTTTGTATTTCAGGACAAGTCCGAAAAAGGTAAATTAGCTCACCAGAACATTGTAAAGCGATAACCTTCCCCGTTATACAACTCCCCCTAAATGAGAACAAAATGGGTAACTAATGATGCATAATCAATGTGTTATGTTTCAACAGCGTGCTTTACCTTAGCTGCCACATATTTTCCAGTCCACTTTTGTTTTCTGGGGTAATTTGTATAAAACCATCAGTGTAGCTTGGTCCAATGTCAGTAAGATTTACTCCTTTATGTTTTGTTAAACTGAAAATGGGACACATATATGTGGTTTGTATTCAGAAATTGTCACGTAAAGTAATTTGTTTTTGCGACTTAAACAAACATTCCATAGTGTGTCAAAGCAGTGCACATACCTGAGATAGCCCAGCTGTCGACAGACCAGTGTTCCCAGAGAAGAGTTCCACCTCTCGTAGCACACAGGCAGCCATGTGGGCACTTTGCTCAGCTGGATCTCCAGGACGGAGTTCTCTGGACTGATTCTGTAAAACACTGAACCTGATTCATTCAAAATCCCTCCAGAGATAAGCACTCAATAAGCTATAACACAAGTCCCTAGAAAAAGCAGCAAATACCAATTTTAATGTAGGCATTGCAAACAGTTAATTATGCACTGTGTTTCATGACAGTCAGTATAATTTGAAGTGGCTCTTTGAATAGTAATGCAGCTGCTCAGATAGTCCAGAGGTGCGACCTGGTGCAGCCTACTGTTTTAGACAACACACACACAGCCCACTACTTCAATACTGATGCTGGATGAAGACAGATCTTGGTGAAAGCAAACCTTTTCTGGAGTCAGAGATAGAAATGTCTTCAGTTACATTGCAGAAAGAAGTTTCTTTGGTGTCGCCCAAGCCCACTGGACTGTGAGTGGAAGAAGGCTTTAGGAGTAGTTTGACTGCATAGAAAACACAGTATAAGCAGACATTAATATAACATAAGGCCACAATCATCATTACATGTGGCTGTATTGATCTAATGTGGACTGGAATGCATTATGCAGTAACAGAATCCGTTGCACTCACCCAGAAACCAGACCCCAACTGCCAGACCCCCCAGCAGTCCAACAGCACACAATGCAACCATACACCTCACCAGTCTGTGGGCTGGAGCAGAAGCTAACAGGACATTGCAACATAACACAAAGACAGCAATGATTATCAGAGATGTTAAGAATCCAGGCGCTCACCAAAAGAATGAAACCAGGTTCTGTTCGGCACGTCTTTGGTGTCCTCCAGTCCTGATATTTTCTCAAAGGTTGGAGTCACAACTGCGGGGTTTTCAATCACTGATAAAGACTCCCCATCACTACTCTGTAAGCACAGGGGTCAGGGGAGGTCATCCAAATCCACATCAGATTGATAACGGTAAAAGTCAATAATCAAAGGCAATATCGGCCTGTTTAGATTTGATGCCTGAACAATTTCACTTTGACAAGACATAATTTTGTGAATAAATACCAATAATAGTTTTAATCTAGTACATACATGTGTAAATAGCTTCTTCTGTAGCCATAGCCACCCTGGGATGGGCAGTGTCATGCCCAAGGAGACAGCAAACTATGTGGTAGAGCTGTGTAAACTGTGACCCACAAACCATCCTGGAATAAACTGTCCCAACCATAATATACAGTGTCTAAAACTACTGCTAGTGTTAAAAGTTTTGAAATAATATTTTTGGCAGGTTACATTATGGTACTGTGTGTCTGAAGAAAGGTAAGTTTAGTGTCTAGAATATGTAAAGGTGAGGGCATAAGCAGTCTTCACTTCAGATGGTTAAAGGTAAAGAAGGTAGTTGAAAGTTGAGTTGTTTGGTTCTTACCATGTTTTCCTTCCTTATAATCCCCGCTAAAGGCACCTGTGTTTGGGCTCATCTGCAGGCCCGAGTGGAGGCACAGGTCTGGTCCACTCACAGTTGATGCTCCATTTAACAGAATGCAAGTGTGGATTTTCCCTGGACAAAGAGACAATGAGGTCAGCAGTGGTGCAGAGAATGAGGCTGTTGTTTGCCCTGTGGGATCATGGGGCCGGTGCAAGCTGCAGGCTGAACCAGGTCTTTGTCGACAGAACATCTCCAGAGATACCTGCGAGCTGGACATCGATAGGACCCTGAGTTGCTAGGAAACCCTTTTACCTGTGCCAAAAGCTGTCCACTTTCACAGCACGACCACTTATTACCTGACAGTTTGTAAGTTCAGGGAGAAGGTCATTATTGCAGATTGTTGAAAAGTCTCATATCTTGTCCATTTGCTGTCATTTAGAATCCTGAGCTCGTCTCTTAGCACTCAAGCACAGGCTCACATCTGCTCTGTCCACGTACTCACATACTGCTCTTTCCCTGTATGAAAAGAGGCTATTGAGAAGAAATGTTTTCCCTGTCCTATTTTCACACGCCAAAGTTCTGCTTGATCTCTTAGGACAACTGTAACAGGAAAAACGGCTCTAAGAACGACTCAAGTGTCCGATCGTATCAAACCAACTGTAGAAAAGAAACCATGTCATTTCTGAATAGTGCGGCTTTCAGACAAAGGGAGTTTGCCCTCAGCTTTACAGTTTTTGCTGTTGATCCATGTGAAATTCTTACTTTGTTTTTTTTTCCATTTTGGCTAAGGGGCATGTGTACCAATAGGGGCGTGTACTATAATATATAAGTCAGTGACACATGGAAAAACACATTTAATTGACTGATTAAAAACATATAAGATGCAAATCCAAAATTATGAGATAATACAACCATTGAGATTCAAACTAAGAACTTATTGGCTCCTCTTCCAGCTGTTAGCAGTTACCTTAGCAGTGCAGTCAAAGATAAAAAAATAAATAAATAAAAATGAAGGGCCGTGGTGTCAGATGCATTTAATGGTGAAATTCAAAATGGGAAATTCCAGTTGTGTGAATAATACAGTGTAAAGGTGAGATCCACCTGCAGTAAGGCTACCACAATGAATGACTATTTGCACTGTGTCTCCCTCTTCTGGTTTATTTTATTTTCACAACTTCAGTATTCCATCCTAATTAAGTAGGGGCATGTATGAATTTAGAAGTGTTGCTGGCTTAGGTCTTGCGTGAGTCTTGTCTCAGAGGTCTGCAATCCAGTTTGGAGCGCCCCCTGTCTGCAGAGGCCAGTTCTCCCTGTCTGCTGTGCTGAGATTGGATCAGCTCTGCTCTTCTCTCAGCCTTTAGTTTGAATTCCTGTTTCTGAGGCCAAAACCTCCAACACCAGTGGCAGCCTGTCAGTCACATATTCTGTCCAGCCAGAACACTGCAGAAGAACAGAGCTGCTTGTGCAGAGTCCAGCCAACCAAGACATTTACAGATTCAGTGAGTTGTTTATATGTGGCTTATATTTGGCTGTGACCTCCTGCAGAGATAGCATTAATGGTTGGACTAGACACAGACAAAGATAGTTCTACCGAAGCTTGTTTAGAAAACTCTGTTGCCACAGAACACCATGTCCAAATGAGTGAGACAAACTTACCACAACAACATTACACCACATTTTTTTTAATTCCCATCTATTGGTGGTTTTCAAATTGTAGAATCTGATAATGTTAAACTACCAGACAGGGGGCAAGAGTCATTTTTTCCCTATTTATAACGTTGATCATTTACATTAGTGATTAGACCCTACAGCTAGATATAAGACAACAAAAATCTGCATTTAATCTTAGCACCCTCGTCTAATTTTAATTTAAGCTATTTGCAGTTTAAAAGGTTTAAAATGTTGAGCGATATGATAATAATTATGATTTTATTCTGATTGTAAGATGCAATAATTTAGTAACTCTTCTAAAAATATGATTAATATTTTTTTCATTTAAATATTCTAAAAAGATAGAGGCTTCTTCAATTTAGAAAGATATATACTTATTTGCATATTCTGTTTGGTGCCATTATCAGCATTTTAACTGCAACTAATGATAGCATAATTAATGAAAATAGTGTTTAGCAATCTGTAAATAATCTACCCCCTACTGCATTATAGAAAAACAGTGAGGCTGCGCTGTGGTTGGATACAGATGATGATGCCGCTCAGTGTGAGACCCTGACCACCTCTGGGTCTGGGTAATTGTATAGCTCTGCTGCCTTCAAATGGAGCCTCTGTGGAGATATAAATCCTCTCTCCACCGTGGCCTTCATCCCAGCACTTGTGCCATGCTGCCATCTTGTGGTTGACTTTTGAATAGCTTTAGTTGTGCTCACTCTAGTATTAGGCGGTTCAGTTTGTTTTAGCCCTGTCTGTATTTTAAAACCCCAATAGGGCAACATTAGACTACTATAATGTAAGTTGCACTGAACCTTCTTTGTTGTCCCGCACAATATACAATCAGGGTAGTGTCTCCCAACCTGAGGCACTGGGATGTGAGCACTAGGGTGCTTGAACGATGTCAGATTTTAAATGAAAATGAAATGGAATAGTATTTGAATTAAACAATAGATATATTTGCTGTCAATTTCATGTTTTGGACGATTTGGGACATCAATATCATTAAACTAATAAAATAAAATAATATAATATACAATAGAAATAATTGACATACAACTATGATAAATATTTATACTACCTATACTACTACAACAAAGCTTAGGGGGGTACTTGGTTGGGAACTACTGGCCTAAATGCTGAGCAGAGCACATCTCCGCAGCAGTGTCTAAATGGATACAGTTATGGCAGTATTGGAAGTGGCAGGGTGAATAAATAGCTGTCATGTATATGTTTGTGTCTTGTCTTGTACAAGCTAATGATGGTGAGAGCGGCTAAGAGCACAGCAGATGGTAGCTAATGTGGTTTGCCTTAGCTGCCCACCACGCTTACTCTAATTAAACAGAGGCGATTGCATTAACACTGGCTCCCACTCAATCTGCTCCCTCACTTCTCAGACTGGAGCAGGCTGGGATCAGGGCTGGACTCAGACTAATGTGACTGGCCCTAGTACTTGTTCATTTTTTTCTGAAAGAAACGTCTGAGATTTTAATTGAATATTTACAAATATATATATTTTTACTTTTATTCCTTTTTTGACATTTTGATTTAATAACCCGCTGTCAAAATAGTCAGTGGTTACTTTCATAGTCGATTAGTCACAATTATTCTGCTTAGTCATTGCAGACCTGGAATGTTCCACAGTATGCTATTAAAGGTACCTATATTGCATTTATTGTGTATTCATTACTCAAAAATACCATACAAAAACATGCATTCTTATTGTTAGCGAGCATTCCTGTCCACAGATCTGACCGGTAACTTGGTTTAGAAGTATCACCAAAAGCAATAACATCTAATATCTCCATGGAGACAAGCAGGTGGTAGACCCTCCATCTGAAAAGTTACATAGTGCGTCTTTAAAAGAAAATCACAATATTATTAATCATCAGTGAAGCCAATTATTATCTTGGGGATTTGTTGACGACGTGAAGAAATGTGTAATGTAATGTGTTATACTATGATTTCTAAGTATACTATTTTTTGACCATTTGCAACTAAATCATGATTAAAAATGTGCAGCATAAACTATTGTTATTTTTCAGGCTAACATGCAGGATTGCCATAAAACTCAATGCTTATGTTTGTGGTAATTGTTTTGTGTCTTGGAGAAACCTTTTGGGCTTTTGAGTGCTCCCATTATTTACAAGGAAAACAGTAAACAGCGCAGGTTGCAGTGGTGGGCCCGGGAAATAGATTGCATAATAAAACATTTGTAGTGCTCTCAAGGGCTACTTTACAGCAAAAATGAATGATTTAACAAATAAAGGCCATAAGTATCAGACAACAGTTGAACACACTAACTGCTGTCCACTTGTAATGTAGGGGTCTGGAGTAGTCTCCTAAGGTCTGACTTAAGACAGACTTGATTTAGTCATCTTCTCTTTTTCACATTTGCACTTGTTGCAAGCTCCAGCTGTGGCTTTGCTCCTCTGTATCAAAGGTCACCACAGAGCCGGGATCCAGTCCAGCTGTTTACAAGTCGCCCAGAGGACACACAAACTTTATAAACAACTCGAGATGATACTGGGAAGGTTTTGGCTATAATCTATTAGCAGCAAACAAAGAACAGTGAGTACATACAAAAACACACGATGTGCATAAAATGGTAAACAGTTTTATTCTTTTTTGAACCATGCCACTGAACACTGATGCATACAGAGTTGTGCCTGAATCCACACAGAGGATAACACTTTCACACACTGTGTTACAAAGCTGTAATGAAGAGAGAGTTTACTGCACACATGGCAAGAAGAACAACCCTGATTGGACACCAGGTCGAGCTTTGATCTGGCCCTGAGGTAGACAGACATTGACAAAATCTAAACAATGCTAGTCACATCCTTGTAGAACACATCAAATAAAAGGACATCTGCATTATCACAACATAGAGAGATCAAAGAAAACCCCTTTTCACACAAAGTGCTCTGTTTCTTTTGGTCCATTGGATTTCCATTAGTGCATGTTCATGTGGATACAGTGAATGTGTATTTTCATGGCACTGAGTGTTGTTGGCTACTTAAAAGGCATGAGGATGCCCACAGACGCCAAGGTTGTTTTACTCACTGGTTTCATTTTAAGATCTCAGTCTATTGTCACTTTAAAATAACTACATATTTGAGACAAGTGTGGACTTTTTACATTGAAATTGCTTGTAACTTGCATCAGAGTATCAGCCACTATCACAGTTTGTTGCTTCCAGTTGCAATGTTCAGACGAGTGGATCTACATGGCAGTCTATTTGAATTAAGTAACAATAAACAAACACTCAGAAACATCTACCAATAGCACAGACCCATGTACTCAGCACATCAAGGCTCTACTTATAAAAGAGGCACGAGGGAGGGGTCGTATCAACACTTACAAAACACACAGTAAGATGTCTCTCAAATCATACCAAATGTAAACAAATAGCAAATTACTGTGATACAAAAATACAACAAGTTCAACTCTATAAGGCCGGTAAGGCTCACATAAGGGAATAACGTGACAAGTTGTACAGTACAGCTACACTACAATTAACAATTACCTGCTCATGACACAATGTCAGATTTTTTCATATTGAAAAAAAACTAATTTTCACATTTTTTCATAGAAAATTCTGATTCTTGATTTTGTAAGACATCTATATGTACTATATAGGTAACAATAAAAAACTACACATTAGGCCATGAGGCGTTTTTACACATTGTTGACCATCAAACTTTGAATGGTGGTAGTAAGAAAATTAATGTTTTGACAAACTAATTTCAGTAGGTTTAAAATAAAATCAGAGGTAGAGCTTGCTCTACTATAAATCATCTTGAGATGCTGCCTGTGATACACACCAGCACATATTTGGTAAGAAACACATATATAGCAAACCAACTACATTGCAAGAAACTTAAAAGTGTGTGCTTGAATGAACACCCACTGCAAGATAGACAAGGCAGTTAAATATTTCAAGCTTATGAGGTCAAAACATGGCAGCCATTCAAGTAAAACATGCACAAAACGAACAACTCCAAAAATAAAACCAAAGCAGAAAAACAGAACTGGAGAAAATGTTAACTCAAAGAAGCTTTCATGGAATAAATGTGATCTGTGGATGATGCACAATCCTGAAAGTGACAAGCTCTCCTGCTACACACAGGCAGTGGCAGCCATGGTTATTTTCTCTAATAGTACAGATGGATTGTAGGTTCAGTCCTGTGTGAACCAGGACTATAGTAACACAACAACAAACAGCAATATCTATCACATGATTATCACAGAGTTTTTGCTTATTTTGAAGAAATGTCTTAAATTTAACACTTAATTTCCTTTACGTTTTAAACAGACAAAACTTCAGCTTCAGCTGTTTCAATTGTAACCTACTGTTGTGGTTTGTTTAGCCCAAGTTCTTTATACCTGACCCAGTCAGATAAAAAAAAAAATCCACCTACATATACAGGTTACCACAATAAACATTGTCATTCAAAACAATGTTATTCTCTTGTAAACTATAATTCCCTGTTTTTCAGTTCTAAAAACTTCCTTAAAAATCATTGTACAGGGAGTGTGATTGTGTCAGTGTGATCAGTCCAAGTCCTGCTTAGACATAACAGACGTACAGGTAAGTCTTCTCTATCCTCCAGTCGGGGGGCACCTCCTCGGGGTTGTGGCCCTTCATGTGCTTCTGCATGGCGGCCAGGCTGGGGCAGAAGTCCTGGCAGATGGTGCATTGGTATGGAGATGCTCCATTGTGAGTGCGCAGGTGCTTGATCATCGCTGAATAGTCTCTTGAGCGCTGATGACACAACTTACACTCAAATGGCTTCTCCCCTAAAATATGATAAATAAAAGATATTTTCTTCACATTTGAACGTAAAAAATCTCATTAAAATCATCTAATGATTAAAATTTGAATTAAAGATATCTGAATAAACGTTGTAAAACAAAGTGAGCTGGACCTGTGTGCACGCGGTAGTGTGTCTCCAGCTGGTGTTTGAGGCTGAACCTCTTGCCGCAGCCATTGCACTCATAAGGCTTCTCTCCAGTGTGGATGCGCTTGTGGCCCCTCAGTGTGCCATCATCTCTGAAGCAGCTCCCACAGAACTCACACTCAAAGGGGTGGTCTCCTGAAACAGGCACACACACACACTGCTGTTTGCACACATGCACCGGTCATATGTGGTCACGCCAATCTCTTTGCTCTGTCATGCCCTGACGGTCATCCATGAAACACTCCCCCTGGCTGTCAGCTAATAGCTGATACAAGTGCTCCAGGCCTGATGTGCTCTGTTCTATACTGTAGAATCTATTTCTCTCCAAGGCTGAGAGTTTGACTCATCTCCAATGACCTATGTGCCTCATTATCTCAGTGTCCACAGCAACAGCCAAGTCAGAGGATACATTGCTCTCCTCATTACAGGCCGATTCTCCCCGATCCCCCACCCCACTGTGGAGCAGATGACATTTACAAAATGTTACTTCCAAGCAGAAAGGCATACAAACAAGATACGCTGCCATGGCCAAAACTCCCTTCACTTCTGTCTCTTCACATCAATTATGTATTTCTCCTGTCTAGACATCAAGTCGTCCTGACAGCTGCGAGTGTTATTTAAGGTAAAAGAAGAAAGGGGGACATCTTGGCAGTAAATATCTCTCCGTCTCCTGCGGCACTAAGACTCACCCTCGGTAGAACACACAGACAAGTCATTTCCATTTGCTTTTCCTTCAATATTTATTTGGGTTTCCTCTATCATTTTGGGTGAACCACAGTAGAACTGACAGCCGTGAATTGCAGAAGCCCAAAGGCTGTCTAAGAACCCAAAATATAAACAGGATGAAATTGCCCAAAATATGCACCGGCCATAACGGTACAGTGCTGTCATCAGAGAGGTGAGTCATCATCTTATAGAAAAAGAAAAATCAGGGTGGAAGAGGCTGCACACAAAGCAGCTCAAATCTAAAGCTGATAATCTACAGAAATAACCCCATGCCTAAAAATAAAATGTCATTGTCTTCCTTTGTCCCCAATGATTTTACCACTGTGTCTTTAAACACTATTGTGTCAGAGGTCTTACCTGTGTGTGAGCGCAAGTGTCGTTTGAGCGTAGTGTGGCTGGGGAACGGGCGCTCGCAGTGGCTGCAGATGTAGCTGTGCATGCCAGTGTGGACCTCCATGTGCTGCTGCAGGGCCTTCTGAGTCTGGAAGCGCTTTGCACACAGCAGACAGAACACCGCCATGTCAGTCCCTGGAGAACGCACAAGACACAGTTATTTCAGTACAGGGCCTTAAGTGGGGAAACTGGGTCACTTCAACTTTGTGTGAGTCCTCTGAGGGAAAAGCTTCTTTCAAAGAGCAAGTGCCTGCACCTAAACTAACTCTCCTGAAAGCCCACAGGCACTTTCAACTCTTTACATGTTCTATTTTAAACCATCAAAGACATTGTTTTCTTTAAGAATTTCCCACACAATGCACAGCATGCCAATCACAGAATCAATGGCTCCTTCCTGGTGTGTTAGATGTGTAATTATTCTCTTCATTCCCCATCAGGAGTCGGCCTCAGCCTATGAAGTCCTCTGTCTGTGCGCTCAAAGAGCAGCAGATAGTGACTCCACCCTAAATGATGCCTACACCATGTGCTCTGTGCTGAATGTTAAGCAGTGATATCAAGCCATTAAAGGCAGGACTGCAGGAAAAAACACAATCCAGTTTAATCCTGTGTGTGACCTGGCATCTCTTTGGGGCTGCTTTCCTGTTGCACCGAGTGTGGAGAGGAATACAGATAGGCAGACGCTGGCACACTACTTCAAGTCAGAATGGCTATGTGAAGATCCATTGGCTGTCATGCTCTCAGTGCTTAAAATACAAGCTGTGTATGACAGCAGCCACATTCATACTGGCATACACACGAATGCACATCATAGGAGTCCGACTTAACGAGTGGTTAACTAGTCGTGTTCATGGGAGTGAGACTAAAGCTCTAATGTGAGATTATGGGCTGCTTATTTCTCTGTCTGCTCAGGTTGCAGATCATTTACAATGCTAGCAGCTCCCATTGGTCCTGACTCAGATTCAATCAGACATCTCCAGCGGAGGATCATTAGTAAACAGAAGACTGTGCCAGCACTTCATTGGAATTCAAGTGGGGTTGCTGTGTCGCATTTAAAATGCAGTCTGATGAGGTCCACTAAATCAAATCATTTGTTACTGTTATTGAAGTGCCTTGAGGCAACTGGCAATTAAATTGGAATTAACGCGGGGAAAAGGATACAGCACACTCATACTAAGAGGGAAGAGTGTCAGACACTTGCTTTAGGTTCAATCAAGTTAACAGACAAGGCTTTTCAAAGAAGAAAGGAAATGTAATCACGTACATTCACATCATGTATTGTATGAAACCACATTACAATTTGTAACTTTTTTTGTGTGTAAAAGTACAATTAGGCGTAAATGAACATTTTTGGTGCTTTTCAAACACTTCTGTATTTTAATATTAGTATTGTTCAGCACTAATACAACTGATGATCCGTAATCACTAACAGAAAGAAGACAGGATGAAAGGCATTCCCTGATCTTAACAGTCCTGCAGGGAGGCGATCCGCTGGACTGAACTCCACCTGTTCAGGGCTTTAGCCTGTGGACTTTAGCACAAAGGGACACAATGAGGTTCAGGCCCTCATTGACCAAGCCCATTAGTCATAGGTTCCTTGTGCAGCTCCTACAATCCCTGTCTTTATGTTGTTGCCTAATGACCACGGCTTTCTCTCACCCATGGATCACAATATTTTAGTGGAAGACAAAAGCCCTCCCCCCACCATTCACACAGCCTCTGCTCCCACTCCCACCTCTCCTCTGCTGACCATATAGGAAATCCTTTCATTCGTGAAACAGCATTACCTTCTGCCTTAGTCATGCTTAACTCAGACTGCAGAATCATCATGGATCTAAAAATAGCACGCATTTAACACATGTCCAAACTCAACAGGTTTTCCTGCTTTTTATGCTCTGTTATAGAAGCTGATCTACTCCCGATAACATTGCAATACATTTGGAGGTCAGCAGGGGGAGTGCCTCTGCTTCAACATGCCCAGTGGTGAGCTGAAAGCAGAGCCTTTGTCAGACTGAATAACACATCCTTTGCTTTAGATACTTCAAAGTTATTTAATTCATTTGCAGAATAAAAAAATGAAGCATTATTTATACATAGAATGCATAAAACATGTGCTTTCAAGCTGCTCTGCTGCTTTAAACACAGAGTTGTCTATTCTAAAAGTTAAGTTTACAATGGAGTGGAGGTAAAGTGTCGAGACTCCCAGACACTCCTTCATCTATATGCGTTTTTTTCTGTCACCAAGAATCCTCCAACATGAGCAGAGACAGTGACAAATATTCTGTCACCAAACCTCACTCTAGATCTCAGGCTGACACATGGTGACAAAAGCTCACAAGTTGCTTCATTTTCTTTCTGCACAACCTTCACTGGAAATAAAAATAACAAAAAATAAAGCCAAGTCTAAACATAAAACTCGCAAGACAATGAAATGTTTGTGGTGGCATGTATTTTGTCTTGCTGTTCAATGGTGTGATCCTTGGAGACAAAAGAGTTCCCGGTTGTCGTCTTTCCAGTAAGCTCCAGTAATAAGTGCGGAGGAGCTTCTTTATGAGAGAATAAGCCCTAAAGTTGGCCATCACTGCCCCCTGCTTTCTCACCCTTAACCAGACAATGGGCCTGGGATTTAGGTTTAAGGCACTGGGTGACCCCTGACCTTTGCCCCTCAATGGGGCAAATACCATGTAATCAATGGTATTCCTGAATGGCCAGAGAGTTGACTGTGCATTGTGTCTGTGGGAAGCAGGCTGAATAGTGGGAATTTGCCAGGTCAAAACAAAAATGTACATTTCTTACATTATTGGGCTGCTTGCTTAATAGGCATTTAAATTAAGTTGGGTAATTGAGGGCGATTGGAGGTTGTTATGCCATCCACAGTGACACTATGTGTATACTCATGTGATTTAACATGGTCTGCTTTCATACATCTGCCACTTACTCAGTCCAACTGAGGTGGGAGCCCGCCAGGCTCTCACGCTGCCTAAGAAACAAAACCATGTGTCTAGGCAACCAGATAGGATCATGATCCTTGTTGGGGTGAAGTGTTCAAGCTAATCCCTTCATTCACAAATAAGCACAGCCTGTTTCTTTTCAAGCATCACACAAAAGTTTTCCCACCCTGAGAATCTGGAAGTAAACTCTCTGCAAATTGAACAAGACCACTGACAACCTCTATAAATCTTGTGTGTTAATCTAAAATTTGGAGTACGCTTCATAAGTACAGCAGTTTATCAACGTGCCTTTTTATTTAAACTTCAACAGATGGAAATAATGTTACAAAGAAAAATATTTTAACAAAGTAAACAAAACATATGTTTTATTTATGAAGCAGTGTCACTGCATTATTGATACTCATAATGAATAAGTGAAATGTATCAAGACCCTATAAATGTCTTGTTAGTGCAGTACATTCACTGCGACCACCACACTAATATCATATCCCCATGTTAAGCCGTCACAGTCACAGAACCCGCATCATTAGGTTCTCGACCTCACATGACCCTTGTGCATTCATGCTACTGTATTCAGGCTGCTTCTCGTGGACACAACACACAAACACTACAGTACCTTAAATAACCCCAGGCCATCACTGTGCACTGCTAATCTACCCGAGTGAGGAACAACCATCTCAATTATTAATACAACAAGAGATACGTTGCTTGTGTTTAACCACCATTCCATGGACCAGTTCAATGAGGTCACACAATACGACAGTGTGTTAGCTGCGGCTTCAGTTCCTGGAATGTTACAGTTTCCCTAATTTTGTCTTTACCTCAAAGTCCCCTCACAGTGCTAATTAAGACGAAGAGAACTATCAACAAGGTTAATTTGGTTTAATTATTACAAGTTACAAGTGGCCATTTATAGTTGTGCTATGATGGCTGCTACACAATTAGGAAGGCTCCATTTTAAAGGTAGGCTGTTATTCAATGGGCCACAGGACCGTTTAATTAGGGATTGGACAGAAGGTAATATTATTCACTTGGCAAAGCAGCCGGTAATGTGTGGAAACAGTGCAGCTGCTGTGCGTACACAAAAGCAGCACTCTTTTGGCCTTTGCCTTAAAGGCGAGGTGGCAGAATAGTTAGCTAAAGCATATAGTCCATTTCAGTGGCTGCTGTAGATAAGCTCGTGCCATGAGCTCTCTCAAACTGAAAGCAAATGCCCCAAAGCCTCGACTTCTCTGATGAAACAAACTCCTTTGTTGTGAGAGCAGTTCGGAGACAGATCCATTCTTTTATTTTGGGCACTGACAAGTAGGTCAGAGGAGACTATGACAGGGCTGTGGTGAGGAGTAAACAGGAGCACATGATGTTTTTCTCCCAGTCCTGGCATCCAACACCAGCAGCCATCCTGCTGCCCTCAGGAAGTCCTCACAGCCCCTGCCCCTGCCCCCCCTCCCTCCCTTTGATCTCTCTAAACCAACCAAAGGCCATTCACCTCCTGACATATCAAAATGATTAGAGACTTTCACTGTAAACGAGTCCCACAGCCAGTGTTACCCAACTGCTCCACAACACGTCTCCCATATAGTATTATGTTTCTGCCAAAGGATCTGAAGGGGAAACATGTAACTCAAGTGTTAATGTGCCTGGAGGAAGCTGATTTGGCTTGCATAACACCATACCAAAACCATATTACTCTACACAATGGATAATTTGACAGCTAAGCTCAATGTGTAGTGTGCAGCAAACTGCATAGAACATGGGCACAGACATATAGCAAACTGAGGCCATGACAAAATAGAGGAGTATTGCCTGGATCTACAGCTGTGGATCTGATGCCAAGCTGAAACTGAGCTGGGGATGTTTACAACCTCGGGAGATGAGGGTAGAAACTTCTGGGCATCGTTAACACCCCTCCATGTCCACATGCATTAACTATTCATTCTGTGTGTGCCACCCGGAGTTACAGTTACATGCCAATGCGCCTGAGAGGCTGATCGCCTTTCTCTGACAGTAGCAGAAAAGGTGTGGGCCCTGGCAGCTTTAATGTACAACAATATCCTGTCATTACAGACCAAGCTGAACATGTTTTTAAACCTATAAAGGCTCCATACCAAAAGATATTTGTGTTTTTCACTTAATACCAAAATAATACATTTGGATTGAGTACTTGAGGATTGAACATTTCTAGAAAAAGAGTCTATATAACTGTGTTTGATTATTGTTGTTATTATCATTTTTGATTTTTGATACAGGGGCTGATAGACACTTTTTTTCTCCAATTAAAAGTTGTAAAATTTGTTTGTTATGGTGACCTGGTTAGGATGTGTGTTCCTTTAAAACTGTGATGTTGGTGTTGTGGCAAAGTGGCATTCAGTGGCTGTGGATGCCGAGAGATATTAGTGGGTGACATGTGAGAGGGCCTCCCACCTCTGTGTTGATAAATTATGGAGCATCATAACAGGAACAGTTTAACCCAGCCAGAGCATGACAAACACATTTGGAGCCATAATCACAGGGCTCTTTACAGTGCAGTTGGGTACTGGCTCTGTTCAGGTTAAGAACAATAAGAGAAGCGCTTTATGAAATACCTGTGTGTGTTTGTCTGTGGGCTTCCAGGGCATCTTCAGAGGAGAATGTGGCTGCGCACTGATCACAAACTAGCGCTTCGGCAGGAGCTGTGGGGAAGTGAGAAATGTTTTAGACAGTACTTTAGAAATTGGAGTCATTTAGCATTAAAGTTGAGCAAAAGGCCAGAAGGAAAGAACAAAGGAACCCTAATTCAGAAGTCACCAAAAGAGTGGCTTTACGCACTTGTGGCTTTCAGGTGTTAACACAAGGAAGTTACTGCGCAGAGTTCAATGGAGGAAAGTGCCATAAAAAGACAACTCAAGGCAAACAAAGGCAGCAGACAAGCGGCACCGGCCCTGCTCTTTTAGGGAGAGGGGGCACACTGAACACATTTATTTACAGGCCCGTTATCAAACCCACAGCAGCAGCAGCAGGCTTCAAGGCTGCAGAACAAGCTCCGGTTCCATCTTTGGTTCTGTCTATGGTTCTGTCTATGGTCCTGTCTATGGTTCTGTCTATGGCCCTGTCTGTAGACTGCGCCTGCAGCGCACTCTTCATCAGAAATACTGAGAGTCAAATCCCACTGCGGTCAGTGGACCGGCACCTGGTGGCTCACCTCTGGAATGCCCTTGTCTATTCTGATGAAGACTTTAGTGTTCGCTGCTCCTCACACCTGAACACACACACAGCTGTGGGGATGTGGGCTGGCTCTCACAGAGATGTAAATCGGTTGCAGATCCATACTGGCCCAGGGCTCATTCACTGATCTATTTTCTGCTCAGCTGGCTTTAAATGAAGTTAAAATGACTCATTAAAACACCCACAAGCTTTGGGAACTCTGAGCGCTCCAGCCTAAATGTGGTCCTCTTTCAACTCTTGCGCTGTACACAGACAGTGTGCCACTGTTCCCAGTGCTGCACAAATAATAAAAAGCCCCAATCTGTTCATTTTTAAAAACAACCATTTCTGAAAACAAACAGTTACTGTTTGGAGCGTGCGTTTTGTTACACAGTCAAAAATAAAACTTGGTGGCAAATAGTTTGATATAGTAATAAAAATACAAGTGTGTAGACGCTGATGTTGTGTGGCGCTGTCCAGTGTGGTATGTTGTGCTGTGTGTGATTCTGTGATAAGGGAAGAAGAGAACATAGTGCATTGTCTTGTGCAGTCAAAGGCACGGAGTGTGCTCTCATCCATAAACCATCAAACTGTCTCCAGACGCGGCTGCAATCGTCCTCCATCAAAACACTTTGTCTGGCATACCAAAATAAGAGCCAGCATCGAGCTGAATACCAAATCAGCCCATTAGAGCGGTGGAGCACTCGCTCCTTAGCAACCAGCGGGATCTAAGGCTGCTATACCAAAATACACAGCGCCAAAGAAATGAGATACACATCTTTCTTTGTAGTATTAAGGGGTGACATATCAGGATTGTGACTTTATGCAAAGAAATCAAACAAGGTTAAAGGTGCTGCTGTTACATGTCAGAGGCGATTGAAGAGTTGAGCGTGATGTTGAGGTGTGAGGGGAAAGGCTAGAAGTGTGGTTAGGGTTACTGAGATACTGAAGCGGGGCCGACTCAGGTGAAGCGCTTTAAGCTCAGTTTAAAGAAACAGACTTTCTTTTATCTGTCAGCAGTATGTCATTCCCAAACACTTGTCAGAAGAAGAGACAGGACGGGGACCTGGCCTTGTCTGTACATATTCCTACTGTGGATTCATCCTGTTTTAGTTTCATTTTTAGGCCCCCTCACCACCCTCTCTCCTCGGCCTTTATTTTGGATAAAGTAGCTGGGAGAGCAGTCAGGTCTGATTAAGTCTGCATTTGGGTACAGTGTGTTCCTGGACACACATCTGCGAGCGAGCCATCACACACGCTTCGGAACACTGGCAGAACACCCAGGCCTGCCGGCAGCTCATGATGTCATCACTCAGAAGGGGCCGGGCTGGCCTGCTGCCAAAGTCTCCAAAAAAACACTGGAACGATTCAAGCAAGAGGCTGCAGCGGGAGGCAGGAGGGAGGAGAGGTGCACAAGCCTAAGCATGAACAGAAAGCATGATCCAAGGATTCGGAGCTGCACTAACTGGGAGTGTGTCTGCTGGGGAGGGGCGAGTGGTATGGAACAGGTGCATCTGAAAGGAGGCACTATTGAGAGACTTAATAAGCAGTGGATTGTGTGAGGAGTGTGACTTTGTACCTGTATGAGACAACATGTGCATCCTGAGCCTCATGCTGTCCTGAAAGTGTTTACCGCAGAACTCACAGCCATGGCCCTTCTCCTCAGAGTGCAGCCTCCTGTGGACAGACAAACACCAAAGTGAGAGTGTTATCAGAAACACAACTGGAATGATAAAAAGTCTGGGTGCTTTTCATCTGTCAGGTCTCCAAAATCCACAAGCGTCATTGTCCTCGTAACAAGAGGAGCATGTTTTAATTCAGGCAAGAATCCCTCACTGAATGCAGCATCATTAGTATAAGAGGCCCTTGGAGTTGTGAATCACAACGCATGAATGCTAAAAGAACACAGACAATAGGATATCTGGCTAATTTCAGAGTGCCGACAAACGTGCGCCTCCACCCGCCAGCGCTACAAGACAGCACACACACGCACACACACCACACACTAATGCATGCAAAATTACATCTGAGCTAAACACGGAGTGTGTACATATACACTTCCCTTGTAACTGCAATGAAAAGAAGATGATTCGCTGAAGCTCCGCCGGCAAAACCTCATATCATATCATATCACACACATCCAAGCATGCAAGGCATCTGTACTGTTATCCTTGGATCACCCCACTATCAGATGAACAAATGACTTAAAAACTGACGTGGTTAAAATAGCACAAGGAGCTTATTTAGCGTACGTGAAACTACTAACCAACATTGGGACAATAACTACAACAGGGGAGAAAACCACTAGAAATATATATGAAAAATGTGACAAAAAATGTCCAATATACAAACTGCCTGCCACAATTGACTTTTAACAAAATATCTATAATATCCCTCCTTTACATTAAACTGTACTCTTAATTTGCTCCTCACTCAACAACAAATTATTTTTCTATACAGAATGGTGTGTCCTCAAACAACTCTCAAATGTCAGCATGCAGACCAGGTGAATGCTCAGTGACCTGGTTCCACACACCAACTTCCTGACATCCTGAAGCAGAGGCACCAGGAGGCTGCTTGGACCCGCGGACATGATGCGTGTGTGCGTGAGTGAGTAAGAACCACGCGCAGTAAATACCTCACAGGACGGGCGCTCGTGTGACTGAGCACTTGAGCCACAGCTCCAGAAAGGGCTGGTGTCAGTCAGACCCTACAGGGGGCACTACAGGCTGCAGCACCGCACTAATGATGGGTTAGCTGCACATAAGGATCCACCACTCAAAGGCTGTTTTGTTTGTAATGATTAGCGATGAGTAAAAAGCCGCCAAGCCATCGCAATTATTACCATCTAAAATCAGGATAATTAGAGCTGTCATTGAGCTAGTCTGTGTGCTTTGCTAAGTTTTTGTGTACAATGACAAAATCTCATCTGTCAGACTCATAAATAAAAGAGAAATAAACAAAACAACACAGCGGGTTTGGAGGCAGAAGTTATCCATCATCAAGCCGGAGCGTCCAGCCGGTCCCTGCTGAGAGGCTTCTCTCGCCTGATGCAAAGGAATGCATATCAAATAGCCTGGGAGACAGCCTGTTGTGTGAGACACGCTTCTGCACAAATAATCAAACAGAATTTAAAAAGTACGCCTTTGTATAAAACAACGTTATGTGACGCCAAGGCTCCTTACATCAAATCTTTCACAAAGACCCAAGTCTTACTCGCCGATGCGTCTTTTCAAGACATGAGTGCAGGTGTCCCTGAGAATACATTTACATATTTACCACAACAGCTACCATCTTTTTTTTACTCTTGATTGTTTTTTTTGCCACCCATTTTTTTTATCTTAAAAAAATTATGATGTTTTTTTTTAAATTATAAAACAATTTAATACATGGCATCAAACAACATCCACTATTTTAATTTTATGTATAAAGTATAATAATGAATAAATGTGGGACACTCATTATGTGTTAGTGTGAGTTACCTGTGCTGCTCCATGGCCTGGCGGCTGTGCAGCTGGAGCCCACATTCACCACAGCACTGGCCCTGGCTCTGGCCCTCCTGCCT
>KN475176.1:0-11677 GCA_000787095.1 Periophthalmodon schlosseri
TTAAAGTTTGACATAAAATATGAATGCAAATAAACTCACATTCACTAAGCTTGATCCTGCCACTTCAACAGAATGTAAGTACACTTAAAAATAATGGCACAAACCCTATTTGAAATAATGTTTAAATTAACCAAGCCGTGCAGGAAACACATTCAAAAGCACTGGATTCATGTGCATAGTGAATAGCCAAGGTTAAATCTCATAAGCCTCATTTAAAGCGGCTAAAAGCATGTTAATATGTTTATGTACATATGGAGTAAATATTAGCATGAGGATTAGCATGCATGGCTTATTTTGTTTTAGCATTATGTAAACAGCATATGCGGCTAAATATCACTGTGTGTTTAGCTATCGAAGGACACATAGCACATGATTAACTTGGTACTTTTATTTTTTCTTATGAAAATATACTTACTTACTACAGTATATACTTACTTATTACAGCTATATGTAGATAAAATATGGGAGTATACAACTTAAAAAAGCCTTTTCTGCGATGAGAACCAAGCAAGTACTGAACTGCTGCCTGACTCTCCAGAAAGTCATGGTTCAACAGCAGAGTGAATTACTATGGATAACAGTTCATCAGTGGTGGAAGAAGTACTCAATTTTGTTACTTAAGTAAAAGTACAGATACTGGAGCAAAAAAACAAACCAAAAAACAGTGAAGGAAATAATATTAAAGTACCAGTTAAACACGTACTTAAAGTGTTCTGCGCACATTTTGAGGTCTAATAAAGCTGCAAATGTAGTGATTTTGATAAAGATGTGTGCTGAATTTTGTTCAGCAAAAACAATTGAATCAATAGTTTTTTCTGTCTCTTTTTATTCGTATATTTTTGTTTGCTCAAATTATGAACATGTTAAAAAATAAACCCTCAGCCTTTTCAGCAGGTTTCAAACTACTTATACTTTTTATGAACATGTAAAAAATAAACCCTCAGCCTTTTCAGCAGGTTTCAAACTACTTATACTTTTCAGTCCAGTTAAAAATGTTGTGGAGTTAAGTCAAGTACAAATACCTAAAATTTGTTTTAAGTACAGTACTACTTTTACTTTGTTACATTCCACCACTGCAGTTCATTCATGTTTTTCACTCATGGTTCATACCAGGTTTGTTTGTTTGTATTTATTATTTATATAATGAGTCAAACAACAATCTACAATTCAGTATCTATCTATCTATCTTCCTATCTATCTACATGGTTCCCACTGTTACCGTAGGTTGCAGACACCACTGTGTAACTTCTGATGAACTATCTGCCACCTGCCTGTCTCTAAGGCAAAATAGATGTGTTTAATTCACTGCTCTGAAACACTACAGGGGAAGTAATAACATCTCCATGGAGACGCAGACACCAGAAAAGTTACACAGTTCACATTTAAGATCGAAAACATGAAATACAGATGCTAACGTGTTCAAAAGTGCAGAATATAGCATAGAATGTCTGCTTTAAAGCCATAGATCTGTGTAACTGGCTGGGCTCATGTGTTGGACCCCAGTTGGATGAGTAGAGCCTCATCTGGTCATAGCTAACAGCCATGGCCTTCTATGAGAGCTCGCGCTATTAAAGAAATCCCTCTGCCCCTTGTTTAATCCCAGAGGAGCCTTCATAGAGAATGCATTAAAGCACAAACCTCACAAACTCCTGCAGCATCTGCCTGCACATTGGCCAGTTACTACTGACCTAATTCCCCATATGTATCCTTTATATAAACCAAAATGAGGGAGAGTGTGGGATATGGTTTTGTTAATAGATTTTGAGACCTTTGCATTGGCATTAAACAATTGGTAACTTAAAAGTATGTACACAAGTGCTTGGAATAGTGTTTGTTTCCTTTGCTGGCAACATACTACTACAACTACAGCAACAGCTACTACTACCACAACTACTACTTCAATTACTACTACAACTACTAGGGCCATTATAACTATAACAACATTTTATTTCATTAGGGGTGTTTTTATTCCTCAAAAAATACCTTGAAAAATGTTTTTTTGTACTGAGAGACGACTCACCTCCAGAGATATGATGTGCAACTTGGCCTATGGACCCTTCCAGGTCTGACGTGTTTAGAATTGGTGCACACACAGCCTGGTACTGATATAAACATTCTGTCCCATTCATTTTAAAAGGGCAGCAAAATAAATATATGAATTTTGATGCTTGTAGACAGCACAGACACATGGTTGTAGTTTATGTTTGTTACATTTGGTAAGTAATACTAGTCAATATCTAAGTTCCAGCTCCAGTTTCTAAAGTTCACTAATGCAGGATTTGTTGACACTTAATGAAATAAAAGTCATATTTTACTGTCCAACTGTTGTGGCACATTACATTTTTGGTGCATACTTGTCCAGCACAACGTTTGATTTAAGAAATGTTTATTACACGATCATTTGCATGTACGCTAATTCTGGAGCTAATCGCTAACGTTAATAATCTATTCAAAACAATGGTGATGATGTTTTCTACCGAGGCTTGGTGTTACTCACGTGTGGTTCAGTCACCAATACAGACTTGTTTTTTTTTATAGTTTGTGATGTTTGGAGGGTAATGCTAACTCTCCCATTGAAAATACATTGGAAAATGAAAAGTACATTTAGCATACTATAGGACACACTGAATGACCTGATTGGTGCAGCAGACCCACACGTGTAGACCCGGTGAGTGACATACTGAAGAACATCCTCTGCCTTTAACCTTTAGCAGACAACAGGGATATGGACAGGGATACAGATCGGGATATGGACGGGGATACGAATGGCGACACAAATGAGGACACAAACAGGGATATGGACAGTGATGTGAACAGGGATGTAGACAGGGGTATGGACAGAGTTATGGACAGGGATATGGACAGGGATGTGAATAGGGATATGGATGGGGATATGGACAGTAATATGGACAGGGATGTGGACAGGGATGTGGACCAGGATATGGACAGGGATGTGGACCAAGATATGGACAGGGATGTGGACAGGGATGTGGACCAGGATATGGACAGGGATGTGGACCAAGATATGGACAGGGATGTGGACAGGGATGTGCACCAGGATATGGACAGGGATGTGGACAGGAATGTGCACCAGGATATGGACAGGGATGTGGACCGAGATATGGACAGGGATATGGACAGGGGTATGGACCGAAATATGGACAGGGATGTGGACAGGGATGAGGACCAAGATATGGACAGGGATATGGTCTGGGATATGGACAGGGATGTGGATCAGGATATGGACAGGGATACGGTCCAGGATATGGACCAGGATATAGAGGGAGGATGGCAGACATCACTCCATGGAAAGGTTATTGAGGCATTAGCATTTAGTCATCTCCATATTTCATCCAGCCGACAGACGGACGCGCGGATCACAGAGCAGTTCCATTCTTTTCCATGGCATACTTTTGTGTTTTTAATGGGGAGACATATTGGATTTGACTAATAAAACTGAAGGAAGAATATAGAGTTGATTTTAATATTCAATCTAAAACAAATGCTTAAGGCTTTTTCTGAGATATTTAAGACAACAATATTATAGGCAGCCAGTCAGCACTACTTCTTTATCAATGTATTTCCATAATGAAAACACAGAGATTCAAATAATTCTGCTTTGCTTTTCTAAGATAAATATACCTAATATACTAAAAGACATTAACAATTTCTCTATGAGAAAAAAAGTTTACTCCTTAAAGGTACTTTAAGGTGTAACTTTTTGGAGGTGGCACGTCACCTGCACCATTCCATGGAAATAGAAAGTTAAGACTTCGGAACATTCTCCATGGAGATAGATGATTTTTATGCAATGCTGTGGAAAATTTGAATCAAAAGAGCAACATTTGCAAAACATTGTCCAAATAAGTCAGGTTTGTGGAGATACAAGCCCGCTCACAATAAGGACACATGTTTTTCTATGTTTTTCAGTGCAATAAACACAACAAAAAACAATTATAATAAAAAACAAAGGGCACATCAACATGAAACGCACTCACTGTGGTTCGAGAGGACTATTGCAAACTCAGGGCAGCTGTGGCTACAAACAAAATATACCATCACTGCATACTAAATGGAAAATCAATTACTCTTAGCTTTCAAGCTAAGTATATATCAGGTTTTTGACAACAACTATTCAGATCATTTGCAGTTAACAACAGCATAACAGCAGTTTACTATAGAAGTAAAGCCTATTCACTGTGTACTAAACCTGGGGGAGGACCCATCGACATGTATTGACTCAAAGCAGTGGACCTGCCAATACTGCAGCTCTGCCTTTAAGCACTGGCTCCTCTGAGGATATTGACTGTGATAATTAACTGATGGCACATGGAACGACTGGGACCCCACTGCTCTTAAACAGTTAACAATAACTCGATAAGCTATCAGTGGTTTTACATGCACTTTGAAGTGACAACATGGAGGGATAGAGGAGCTACAGGATGAACATATATGTTTGCTTTAAGTTTATTTTGTTTATTCATCAGGGAAACGGTACACATGTAATCATGAATGAATGATGCGTTTTGCCACTGAAATAAAGTCCTATGATTAATAAATGTTTGGAATTAAGATGTGTCATTTTGTGGTTGCCAAGTAAAGTCAGTGTCTTTAAGTAATTATTTGTATTTTACTGTAGTTATATGAGTGTAGTCCAGAATGACATCAGGCCAATAGTGTAGGTGAGCAATGAGCCAAGACACTTTTATAATCACTTTGAACATTTTTTGGGTGGTAAAATGGGTCATTTGTGGATTTCCCATTTGGATAAATAAATCGTGTAAGATTTGACAAGGAGGATCTGCACTTTTATTCAAACAATGAGATTTAGTACTTTGTCCACAACTGCATAATCAAAAAGAATAGCCTACTGATTCTAGTCTAGGGTTGTCAAATCTACACACAGATAGTTATTTATACTAAAATAGTATTGACTAGTACAAACAAGACTGAAGTCATAGTCTTTGGCCCACAGAAACAAAGAGAACGTGTCAGTTGTCCAGTCTCTCTCTCTCTAAAACCTTTAAATCAGGCTAGAAATCAAGTGATAATGGACTAAGACTTGAACTTTACCAGCCACATCAAATCAATAACATCTGCAGCTTTTTACCATATAAAAAACACAAAGGTATACTGTCAAAACCACTCAGACTTAGAGAGACTTATCCATGCATTTGTGTCCAGTAGTTTAGACTACTGTAATGGCCTGCTCACTGGCCTCTCCAAATGAGCGTTAAGACAGCTACAGTACATCCAGAACGCTGCTGCTCGGGTCCTAACTAGAACTTGGAAGTACAAGCACGTGTCCTGTGTCAGGTCTCTGCACTGGCTCCTGTGGCTCAGAGAATAGACTTTAAAGCAGCTTTAAAGTCTCTCCATGGCCTAGCACCAAAGTACATCTCTGACATGTTAGTGCCATATGAACCATCTCGCACTCTGAGGACTTCAGGGACCAGCCTCCTGCTGGTGCCCAGAGTCAGGACTAAACATGGACTAAACCAGGATTAAACATGGGGAATCAGCTTTTTAGTTTTCTGCAGCGAAAACCTGGAATAGTCTTCCTGAAAATGTGAGACAGGCCTCTACTTTGACAATGTTTAAATCCAGGCTCCAAAGGGTTCTGTTTAACTGTGCATATGACTGAAAGGTTTTTATTTAGCTTTTTTCTCTTTTAATGTTAATGTTATAATGATTATTTGTGTTTTGATTTGTTGTATTGTAATTTTAATGTCTTTGTTATTGTGTAAAGCACTTTGAATGACTTTGTGTACCAATTGTACAATACAGATAAACTTGCCTTATTAGAAAGTATCAGTGCTGAAAAAGAAATCTTACTAAGGAATAAACTGGTTCTTTCCTGAATAAATTGAAATGGTCTAGATCTGTATCAGAAAGAGCTAGGCATACGACATGGTCATTTTTAGCAAACTATCATCTTCAGTCAAAATGGTTGTATAGACAGGATTGTATTGTCTAAAGTATTTATTTATTTACCACTGTTTTGAAATCCAGTTTAAAATGTTAATATCATGACAACATTCCAGTCCAGTCTAGCACAAAATGGAGCAAGGTCCAGTTGAAACAACGAATAGAAAGTTATCATTAGTACTTAATGTAGTCCATAACGGTGTCCATAAGGTAAAAAGAAGCAAACTAGCTTGGCTCACACCTTCTGGGGCCCTGGAGCTGCAGAATCCCTCTTCAATGACACTTTCAAATAGGATTTCTGAAAACCTGATATTTGAATTCAGTTATGTACAATTTTCCTGCACTCAGCCCCCTGGCTCAAAGCTGTGCGCTCCAGATGGCACTGTCCGGAGGTAGCCATCTTTAATCCTCTTGGCACGGGACGAGCAAGCAGAGAGGTGGAACGTATGCTAGCAGTCAGGCGTCAATCAAAGGCACAGACTGACCAGGGCAGGGGGGCAAGAGAGGGGGGGGTAGGAGAGGGGAGGAGGGACAAATTGGAATTGCTCAAATGGAAGGAGGAATAGAAATAGAATAAGGAAAAATACCACCTCTAAGAAGTCACTGAACGCCCTGTACCATTTTTTCCCCACATATTTGAGCAAAAAGTGTCTTGCTCCAGTACAGATATATTGTATAAGCAGCTCTTGAGGTCAAAATAAGTCTGCTATGTACAGTCTGCATTTAATTATAAAACGCTTTATCGACCGATAATCACAATGTGTGCTGTTAGCATGCTTATTGTTGCTAACATTACTGTCACAGTAGACTTTTCTCTGGTCTCTGAGAGTTGTGAAATATGCTTATAAACTCAACGTGGTGAATAATTAGGATGATCAGAATGCATTATGATGAATAACTTTGGATAAACCATTTATGAATTTAGGAATTTAACCGTTTAGGAATTCCGACTGCGAATATCATATCAACCAAAGAGCCAATCTGGAGCGAGGCTGTTAAAGGTAACAGCTTGCCCTGCACCACTGGCTTAGCAGGGAGCGGCCTCTTAACAACGCTGTTAATCAAACCTGTTGCTAACACTAGCGGGGGCGACCTTGGGGAAAAAAGGCACCTGATTTGTCTGTTATTAATGTTCACATCTTGATTTATGGACAAAATAGCCAGATAAAGATACCAGGATCATGTAGAGTGGGTTAATACGAATATTTTAAGACCAAAATGACGAGTCAGTTACAGAGAGAGGGGGCACAGTTTTTACAATGTAAAGTGAATTGGAGCCAGAGTCAATGGAGCCAGAAGCGCACCCATGCTCACCTCCTATTTGGAACGCAGCAGCTAACTGGTTAGCTAGGTCCATTTATACGGTATAGGTATAAGGAACATGAAAATGTCACTCAAGTATGTGTTTTGTAAAGGTGCACTATGTAAGGGTCCACCACCTGCTTGCTGCCTTGGAGATGTTATTGCTTGGTCCTGACATTCCAGACATGGCATTAAATGCAGGTTATACATTTCTATAGTGCAATAAATATATAGAATGTATAATTTAGATTTAAGTATTTCACTGACTGACATTTAGGGTGCATTGACACTTGTCACAAACTGGGACTAAACCCCTGAAACTAAACCTGGACTAGATCAGAACTAATCCAGAACTAGACCAGGACAAAACCAAGTCTACGTCAGGACTAAACCAGGCTTAAACATTATACATTATACATACAATAAACATTAGCACATTCTTACTATATACTACACGCATAGCAAATCATAATTAAAGTGTTATGCATGTGATGTAGCAATCAAAATCTCCAAATGATAGGTCTCACTATAGTTCACATATATAGTTCATGCATATATGGGGATTATGGAGAAATGCATCGGGTACATACAAACTATTGAGGGACATTTAAAAAAAGGTCATGACACTCACTCTCTGTCTGCTCCTTTACTACGCCATCTCTGCTCTGTACAAGCTCATATCGACTTCTGCTTTCTTGTTTTTAGTTCCGATGCTAAAACCCACTTGGTTTAAATCATCATCATCAGCCAATCATGAATCTGTGCTAGTGCAGCCTCTGCCACTCAGTGACTGAATTCTGGAGGTTCTGAGCTTCTACATGAGGCCTAGCCATATACTGAGAATCAGAAAAACTTATATGTGTCCTCTATCTGCAGGTTAAGGCTCTGGCAACACAGGTTCAGTTGTGATTGTAATACCTTTATTAAAACTGTAAGAGCACAGGGTACAGATAGTTACTTTAAAGCGGACCTATTGTGCAAAATCGACATTTTAACCATGTTATAGTTGTTACCTTCTCATTTAGTCTCTTGAAGTTGGTTTGGACGGATTCGTACATGTTTGAGTAATCTTTAATTGCTTATTTTAAACACGCCATTTTGCCGATCAATTCTCACATCTCACAGCCCACACCCACTGCTCTGTACTTACTTTGCTCTCCAATTTTATTTTCTTAATTTTAGTACCAATGGAAAAAAAATCAGCTGCTCGCTAGTAGCTGATTTTTAGGCCCCTCCTATGGAGGCCCAACACAACTCTTTGTTGTGATGGCATTTACGCTGACGTCAGCTCCCATTGGGCACCGCAGTTTTCTAATGCGGAAGTCAGTGGGCTTGTTTCTTTTATTAAGTCGTTTTAGATGAATATTGTGATTTAAAATGTGCAAATTATAACATAATGATCCACAGGTGTCATAGATTATAACTATAGAGCACATACAAGCACAATAGGGCTGATTTAATATATATGGAGCACTTCCCATTTTACTCATAACAAATTGCAGCATAGCATTTTAGTGTGTTCCTATAAAAACAACTTCACCTGCAAAACAAAACAAAAAAATACCAACTTGAGGTATTTTTAGATGAGAAAAGTAAATGTGCTGGATCAGCGTTTTGTGTACCATGTCCAAATGCTGATACGAGGCTACACTTTGTGAAGACAGAGATGATGTAATTAACACTGAACCCAATTAGGGGAGTTTCTCGTTAGCGGCAGTTGTTGTTGTTGGTGGTGATTGGGACTTGTCACATGTTAACAATAACATTAATGAAGCTGGGAGCCAATGCTTTGATCACACCCATGGAAAATTACAATGGAGTTAGATGCCACTGGAGTAGTAATTAGAAAGGTTAATCAAAACAATGGAGGTGTTAATTTGTAACAAGGTAATAGAAAACTGCTAGTCCAAATGTTCATCAATGTTTAATGGAGATAAATGCAGCTTAAAGGTGTACTGTGTAACTTTTCTGGTGGAGGGTCTGCCACCTGTCTCCATGGAGATGTTATTACCTTGCCCTCAATATTCCACAGTATTAAATTAAGCGTATGTAAAAACAAGCAACCAGGCCAAGTAGCTGGTCACATCTGTGGAGAGGCAAGCTAAAGGCAAAGTAAAGAATGAATGTTTTTCAATGTACTTTTGCAATAAAACAAAAAAACTGTAAATTAATAAACTTAAGACTGCACCTTTATAAGCAGTATGTTGTTTTTTTTTCATTTTGTTTGTGTTTTTTGCACTGTAAAACGTAGCAAACATGTATCCTTACTGTGAGGGCTTGCATCTCCACAAACCTGACTTATTTGGCCTGGACGAGGGCCTGAAAATGCTTGTTTAGATGGAAATACTGTTCCTTTGGCTATAATCTTCTACAGTATGGCATGAAACATATCTATCTCCATGGAGAATCTAGTTTTCTGTTTCCATGGAATCATGCATGTGAAGTGCCACCTCCTGAAAGTTACATACTGTACCTTTAAATAAATGTAACACAAGTTCAGTTTTGTGCCATTGGGCAAGACTCTTTGCCCAATTAATAATACCTTATTCAGCAGTTGATTTGTAAGACATAGTTAGCTTCTGGATTATGTTTGTTGTATATGGTCTATAATGGTTAAATACATATTTTTAAACAATGCATAAATAAACAAATGTTACCTGACAACTTCATACATTTCCAATGATTATTCATGGAAAGCACAAACAAAAGCATGATTACAAGTGTTACAAGCATTAGCATACATTGTGCCATGATCACAAATGTATGCTAATGCTTTTCTATTGCATACAAACAACATTAGAAAAGGCAGTCCATTATAATGTTTGTAAATGCTAAACATGCACAGAGAGTGTTTCCAGTGCAAACCCGACGCTGTGCACAAAACAAGCCCTCGACTCAAGCTGTAATTGGCCACGAGAGGAAAACAATGGTTATTATTTCATTTCAATAAACATTTGGTGTTTCATCTCACAGTACAATGCTACCTTAATAATACAAGACTGCTTTGATTGCATAAGGAGGATCACATTAATTGAATTGTCGCAACTTCCAAATATATTTAAAGGTACAGTATGCATTTTTTTTATATGCTATACCATATAAATTTTTCATTGCAATAAACAACCAACAACCAAAAAAAAAGGCTAAAAGTTAAGTAATGTGGCTTTAATTATATATTTGATCATAATTATTGATTATAATTATTTATTATATGAATCATTGTTATTATATATTGTACTGGTTTCACTTAGACTTTAAAATAAAGAATGTAATCAAATAAAGAAATATAACAGTAGTGAGAAGAGGACTTTCAGCTCCTTTATGGGATTTGAATCTTTTGGATCCATTCTCTTCAAAGACTGGATCTTTTTGTATTTATTTATATGACAGAAGCCAATGTGAGAACTTATTTTATCTATAAACTAATCACAGAGAGAAACGACCAAGGCTCATATTTGTTTAAAATGGTTCAATGTGAGAGTGGGAGTGAGTTTACCCTTTGGAATGATGAAATTCTAAATAAAATGTTGCTCTGCAATAATAATACGCTGCTACTATGATGCCAAATATGTTTTTTTGTGCACACAGCTCCTGCTTATGTCACCTGCTCTGTTTCTGAGCTAATTCTTGTGTTAGTTCAGCATTAATCAGTATAAAAATGCATAAAAATTGGAAAGAAAAAGATTGGGTTCTTTAAAAAATTTGATCTGGATCCAACTGTTCACGTTAAGGAACTATTCAAAAGAGCCAACTCATTCCCAAACTTCACATCACTATTTAACAGTTGAATTATAATTAAAAGTGCACTACAAGTTTAATAGTAAACTAATAAAGTAAATAATTTTATTTTTAGCTAAACAACAACATTGTGAAATTGAAGTCAGGCATTTTATAATTACAACACATTTTTACAGTGCAGTGTCATTGTCCCTATAGAGCAGACATGAGTTGGATGTGTATTGGACATTGGAGATTGAGTGCAGTGAAGTGTAGCGCTGAATGAGGAGACCCAGCTGGAGTCCTGTTTAGATGCTACGCTAATGCTATCAGGAGGCTACGCTAATGCTATCAGCCATCAGCTTGTGTGCTCGTCATGTGGCTGAGTGCGAGCCTGGGACGGTCCTAAGGGAGAGGGTGGAGGGTGTCTCCAGATGCTCCCTCTTCTCCCGTCCTCCTCCCCCTCTCCCCCCTCCACTATCTGAAGCTAATGCATCTAGTAATAGATACAGTAAATATGTTGGGTCTGGTGCACTGGCTGGAATGGGACACACCTAGTTTAATTCAATAATTAACCAATAAATAAGCAGCTGATCCCAATCACTCTTCATCACACTGCAACTGAAAGTGTGATGAAATTTCTCTTTTCTCTTAAAGTTTTGGTAACATGAGACTGACTGATATGTTTATTACATAAAAATATAGACAGAATATTTCATGGCTAAGCACT
>KN475178.1:0-17329 GCA_000787095.1 Periophthalmodon schlosseri
TAGATATAGATATTTAGATATATATAGATATTTAGATATTTTGACCTCAAGAGCTGCTTATACAATATAAGTCTGCAGGGTAGTGTCCATCTACTTTGAAAAACATTTTATTGTTTGAAAATCAGGATGTGAACATTATCATTCTAGATGTTGTTAGCTTTGTTGTCATGGCAAAACTCCGTTCTGGTCTTTGAAAGTTGAGAAAAGTGCTTATAAACTCATCGTGGTGAATAATTAGGATGCTTAGAATGCATAAGATAAGTGAGGAATAACTTTGGACCACTGCAAAACCTTTTTTAAAATGTGAAAAACAGAACTAGTTAATTTTAGACAGTAAAAATCAGGTACAGGTATTGCCTTTTTGATTAACTTCTCAGTAGTTATACATTTACACCCTTTTGGCTATTTTAAAATGATTATGACTATTTTTGTAATATTGTCATCCTATATGACCTTTTTAATTTTGCACAGAGAAGTCAGTTTTCCCAGATTCCACAAATTTTGGAACAAGTCATTGTTATCTTAAAAGAATGAAACGAAATTCTTGCTCTTGATGTGCAGTTATGTTGGAAAAAGTATGTAAATGTTTTTTTGTGTGTCTGTTCAGATCATGAATGAGAGGAAGGCAGCCAGACCTGGGGGAGGCAGACTGAGCACTGATCTAAACAAGCCATTGGGAATCCCTGAAGGTAACAGCTCCAGGACCATGGACAGGGACGGGTGTGGTGTGCTGGTAGTACTTGTGGTGGTAACACTTTAGTCAAGGGAGCACATATGAATCGCTAACTATGTGGTATTTGGTATGCTAGTTAATGGGTATTCATTACTTATGCTTGCTTACTAAGATAATAGAGTACATAATCACCTTGCTAATACTGCTTATGAACAGTAATTAGAAGTATTAATGCAAAGAAAATAGTTAATACTACTAATACTTGCAACATGTGGCCAATGTTGCAAGTAATGTAGACAAAAAAGTACTTTACAAATGCTAACAAAACTGTAATTAAGCACCAATTATGCATGTTCTGCTGGAGTGAAGCTGGTGAGTGAGATGAGCCTCATGAGGCATTGAAGCTCTACCCTGCCATCATGTGGACAAAACCTGTATTACAAATGTTTCAAAGCATACCTCATTGGAAGATAAGAAATCAAAAAAACCCAAAGCAGATATAAATCGCAGATCCTTAGACTGGTCACACTGGCTGGTAACATCATGGGTGTGTTTAATGTGACTGGACCACAGACCATCTTTGAACAGTCAGCTGTGAGACGGCTCTGAACAGTGAGACAGGCTCTGAAGATCATCAGAGATCATGTGCTCCTGCAGTCTGGGAGAAGATACAGGGTTCCTTTATACACGAATAACAGGTTTAAAAACTTGTTCGTGCCCCTGTCCATAAACTTTTTAACAGCATGGACTGACTGTGCAGATGTGTGAGTGATTTTATATATATGGTCCAGTTATTTTTGTGTTTTGTTATGTCATGTCTGTATGTTGGTGCTTCTAACCCCTTCTCCAAATTTCTCCATGAGGAAACGAAAATAAATTAAACCTGAAATGACACTCATCGAACCTGTGAAACCTTTGAACCTGTTTTGTGGTGTAGTGTTTCAGGAAGGTTCAAAGGTCACCGCTTTCTTCATCAGCGTGTATTTGTAGATACACACTTCCAACTGTCGACACTGAGCATAACCTCAGTGTTAATAATGTAACACCTATGCCCTCTGTGTCCCATCAGAGTTCCCCGCTCCCAAGAACGAGCTTTTCCAGCGCTTCCACGTTTACTACCTGGGATGTGAAGTCGTGTCCAAACCAGTCGGTAAGAAAACCTTCAACACTCCGAAAATGTGTGAAATCTAGGAACAGTTTTAAGATTGTAGATGAAGAGGCAGCACCACCTAGAGGTTACATCATCAGTGGACGTAGTCTTCAATCAGGCGTTGGCATGGAATTTAAGTAAATGTTATTATTATATATAACACAGTATAGCGCTTTCATGAGGCTTTTTTAATATAGAGGACAAAAATAAAACAAGTGTCAAATCAAATTCATATTTCATCCCATTTTACAGTTTTTTTATGCAGAAAATCTTCTCTGCATATACTTTTTATTTATAGTAGTCTCAAAGGAAAGTAACAGCTAGTCTTGGATATGTTTGCTTTTAACTTCTTCAAACCTGTGCCAATTCTCTGAAAAGGTTCTTAATGTCCAGGTGTAGTGTTTTATGCCTTGAACTAGAGCTAAACGATTTGGGAAAAATATCTAACTACAATCAGATTTGCGATTTATGTTTTAATACAAGGATTCTGTTCAAAGTTCATTTAAATGCATTCATCAGAACTGACAAAAACACTGAAATCTGAACTGACCAACTAATACAATAATCACATTTCAGAAAATGTTTGTACAGATCTAAACTACAGGGTGAAACGTTTTTAAGCAGGATAAAACAGGAGATTTTGTTTGTAGAGGAAATTGTGGTACTTAACAGTTGCAGCCTTCGTGATTTGCGTTCATTCAAATTACAATTTCAATTTGATTGCCATTAATCTTGCAGCCCTACCTTAACTCCTTTGTAATAAAACGTTTGTATATATGTTTTGTGTTATTTCAGGAGTGGACGTGATTAATGATGCTTTAGAGGCAGCCATGAACAGCAAAGAGCAGAGCGAGTGGACCCCAGTGTCTGTGAACGTGGCCCCAGCTACACTCACCATCCTGACCAGAGAGGTAACACTCACTACTGCTGCTCACATCATCTTCCCCACACAGCTAATCTACTGCAGTGTAGCGCTTGTTACTAACCTGATTCAAACTGTCCACTTTCCAGTATGTATGATCTGACCATGTATCTGACTGAAACTACACTCTAAAAACCACACCTCCAGGGGCATCCAAAAACAAGTACCAGGAAACGGTTTACTTCGTGTAATTCGAAATTGCTATTTATTTATTGCTCATGCCATTTCATTTTGTTGGCATCATTTAAAGAATCAAAACAAAATAATCAGACAATTAACATAAATACTGTTGTGTGCCTTGTCATTATTGGCCTGAACAAAAGGAACAGGGAGAAGATTATAAACCTTGCTCCTTTCACAGATCATTAAAATAAACATTTCTTTCATAATCGTTCCCCACCTCCCAACCAAGTCACCAATGAGCCACGAGCACGTTTTCAACCGCCTCTTCTGGTTTACGTTTCATTCACTTAAATATTTTCCTTAGTCACGTCGTCCATAATCCATCATTATTTTGTCCTTGTACATTTTTAAAAAATGTATAAATACTAATGCACCATTTGAACTCATGATTTAACGAGTTCCAAAGCCTGACTTTGTAGAGAGGCAGAGACACATTTGTATTTTAATGTTGTCCTTGAGAATACAGTTTGGAAAAAATATAGTCTCCTGTGGTCACAGTCCTCCGCAAGAAACATAAAAAGGTTTTGTACAGCTTGGTAAATTTCTTTGTTTGGTTCTTTACATCACTAATCAAATCTTAAGCTCAGCTACGTCTTTTAACTTGAGTTGATTAGACTTAACAAACACATGATTGGTGTGATCTCTGAAAGCCTATTTGTTGATCATTTGTGTTGGTTTTTTTTGCAGCAGGAACAAAGGTTTTCATTGCCCCAGACGTCTGAGCAGTAGCTAAAATATAGGAGACTTAATGAGCAGTATAACGTATGAAGTGATTTACTATTTAACAAATCTTTTACTTTATATAATGTACCATTATCTTTACTGGTCTTTCTTTTTATATAGTTTACATCAGCTAGCTCGCTCCATACCCTTCATTATCTGCTGTTGTGCAAATAAATAATCAAAATTTTGGTCGACTAAGACAACAACCATGACCATTGACCAAGACATCAACCGATTAATCGACTAAACAACTAAAGTACTACAGCCCTACTTCCAAGTATGCCAGCTGCTTTTGTATTGTGTTTAAAAACGTAATAAAATAAGTGTTGCTATAGGGAAAAGACAAAGGTCTAAACATTTGGAAAAAGCCTGAAAGATGAATAAAATCTTTACAACATTCTGCATAACCATGTACTCTACAAACTGTTCACTCTAATCTGAAGTTGAACTCACAACCCCAGTGTGTGACCTGTCCCTGTTTGTTGTGTGCTGTGTGCAGAGTGAGGAGGTGCTAGCAGAGTGCCGCGTGCGCTTCCTGTCCTTCATGGGCGTTGGCAAAGACGTGCACACCTTTGCCTTCATCATGGCCGAAGGACCCAGCGACTTCACCTGCCACATGTTCTGGTGTGAGCCCAACGCGGCCAGTCTGAGCGAGGCTGTGCAGGCCGCCTGTATGGTGAGTGAGAGAATTCCAATCATTGTGACAGACAGGGTTCAGAAAAATCCACCATGAGATATTTTAATTTGTCAATATTACGTGTGCCACAGGTGGTTCACATGCTACGAGGGATTTTTAAAGCCAAAAAAATGAATCCCAGTGTCATTATAATGTCAGATTTGTGTTGCGTTTGTGTTGTTTGCTTTCTTTAAACTTGGTTAGTAGATTCTGGAAAGTCCGGTTTTAGTTCAGTCTTGGCTCAATACATCCAAAAAGGCAGCGCTGTGGCATTTAAAATTAAAACTAGAGTTGATATTCTATGCAAAACTATAGGTTGTTGCTTGATTTTCAGCCATTCAAAATGACAGACAGCCTTCAGAGTTTGCTGTTAAAACGTCTTGGTTAATGTAACCTCTGGTTGGCACCAGTCTGAGCGGAACCGTGCAGACGCCTTTGTTATTACATTAAATGCAGTATGTATAACGTACACTTTTGGGCCATGCTAACTCTCCTTTTCCTCTTCCCAGCTGCGTTACCAGAAATGCCTGGACGCGCGCCCGCCCAGCCTGGCCTCCTGTCTGCCCACTCCCCCGGCCGACTCTGTGGCTCGGAGGGTCCGCAAGGGCGTGCAGAGCCTGCTGGGCAGCTTCAAGAGCTACAGGTCGGGCTCTCAGTCTCCCTGAGCCCACCCTCCTTGAGCCCCTGAGCCCCAGCCAGAGGCAAATCTCCAGGTTTATCACACCTCGGAACACCTCGGAACACCTATGTACGGCTGCACAATATTGGAAAAAGCATTCCTAAAATAGCCATGATATTAGATATTTGACCCTTTTGACGAGGACTGGTCGATATGGTGATACAAACAGAATCTGAGTGAGTGACAGGTGGATTTAACCAGTCACAGTAAAGTGTGAGCTTTCAGATGAAGCAGATGACTTTATAAAGTTGCTAAGTGTGATGTCACTTCCGGGTCCATCGGCTGATTGAAAACAATGAACATGAACAATTTTCTGTGGTAATCCTGTTATAATAGATTCTTACTACATTATTTGATGCAGTTTGTGGTTGAACACACACTTTTGAAGGGGAACTGTCAATTGTTTGATGAATAAGGAACAAAAACAAAGCTAGAAATCAGTTGTGAAGTTTCTGGTTGGACCCAGAAGTGACATCATCACTTATAACTCTATATAGCTCTTAACGACAATAGAAAAATACAAAGATTACCTGAATCATGATCAAATTAAGATCATGATCTGGCTCCAAGAAAAATGTGATATTAAGTTTTGGCCATTTCACCCACCACCACGACTTATTCAAATCAACTTTATTTTTGAGCACTAAATGCCAAGTGAATGGAACAAATCTCCATCCTCAAAGAAGGTTGTAACAGTCCATTACTTAAACATTCTAAATGACTACACCTTATTTCAATATTGTGCAGCCTCATTCAGTGAAAACACGACACCAGATCACCAACTTTGTGCTGCCATTTTGAAAGTCTTACCTTTTTATTTAATTTTCCACACCAGTTTGAATGTTAGACATGGATGTGCATTCCACTAGAATTTGCACCACAATGTTACTGTAACTCCTTTTTCTAAGAAGGGCCTGTCTAGCGTAACCATAGCGACGCCTTCCTCTCACTTTGATTGTAACTACAGCCTCATGTCTGTGCCACGTTTATCATTGTAGTTTAGTCTTCCAAAAAAACAAAACTCACTACGTTTACATGAAGAGTACTCAGACTACGCGCGCTCTCCAGTTATAGTCTGATTTTAGACGGACCGATCCTGTTCATTCTACCTACAGGTTAAAAAGTGGAATCACTGGGAACAAGGTCCGTGATACATTTAGGAATCCGTAAACGGCATTGACATTTTCTGGTTCTACATGCTAGTCAAGTAAGCTAACATGCATTTTGTTATTTAGCTAATAAATGTTAACTTTTTGTGGAATATTTGCATTTCATATATTAACTACATTTTAGGCTGCTAAACAAAATGGAAAACAAGCTAGTTTGCATCAGAAAGATTATAATTTGTGAGTAAGTGATTACGCAATATGATCCTGGCCATGTTTTGACCAGTGCAGTTGAATGCCTCTCCTTTATCTGCAGTAGTACTCTAGTTCTAATGGTGCAGTCATTTGGTTTTCTTTACATGTGAACGTAGTGAGTGACACGTGAGGGGCCACATGGAGTTACCATGTATATCTGTTCTTTTGTCCAGACACCTCCGTCCATTTTGGTCCCTTTACTTGGGAAACCCCATCGTTTACATAAAGTTAATAATAATAATGCCATACACTTGTAATGGGCTTTACAGGCTTGTTGAAGCCACTGTAGTCATTATGCATTCTCCATTCCACACTCTGTATTTTCAAGCTACAGTTGTAGCCACAGCTGCCCTGGGGCAGACTGACAGAAACTACGCTGCCAGTCTGCGGCATTGGGCCCTCCAACCACCACCATCACACACACACACACACCGTACTAGTCAATGTCGATGAAGTGTCTTGCCTACGGACACAACCAGCAGAGGGTGCTCCTCACATGTTTGTGTGACAAAACCATGCAAATTTATTATTGGTGAGAAAAGTTTTTATAAATTGCGTAACAAATATAATTTGACCAGGTTTATCATGTTTTAAAATGAGAATTTAATATACACAATATTCACACAGGTTACTTATAGTTTACTTTGGATCAGATACTCCTGTTTTCACAATCATTTTAAATCATAAAACATAATTCATTTTGAAAACTCTCTGGACATAAGACAGATATTGTCCTCCTTGTGGCCAGCGCCACAGTGTCTGTTTCACTTGTGCATGAACAAGTTGCAAGTTCAATGCTCGTGTGCAATAACACCATGTTGTTTTCATCTCTTGAGTTTTTCTAAACGTAAGCCTGACCCGGTCAGATGTGCGGCAGTGGAGCCCTGTCAAAATGGCGGTTAGGTTGTACAAACGATTGTGAAATGTCCACTTCTCACGGGTAGAGTAGACTATTCCCACTGGCTGCATGTTTGAGAAGTAGAGCTTAGGAGCCATCATGTACAAAGTACTTTCATTTTGGTGAGAAAAGAGTGAACTGTGTACAGGGGTGGGCGATATAGCAACAATATTACATTTGAAAAGTGAATGAAAGAAGAACGTGTCATTTACAGGCAATACTGGACTGAACTAGAGCTACGCTAGTTTATCTGTAAAACAATTATTGCTCCAGTCAAATTGAAAAATGGTGTAATCGGAAACGCCATTCCATTCTATTGTGAATGTGATGTGTGCTTGTTCTTAAAGATGATACCAGGGTCAGAAAGATTCATACCAAGATTCTAATCAATACTTAAAGTCACAGTATGCAACTTTCTGGAGGTGGCACATCACCTGCGTCACCTGAAAGTTAAAACCACACTACGGAACATGCTTTGATTTTAATCTGTTTTTTGGAGAGGCTAAAAAGTTGCATACTGTGGCTTTAAACTAAATTAGTACTGTAACATGAATGTGGCTGCTATAATTTATAACGTCTTAAAAGCTTTCAAACATTTTCCTTAGTATCAGAATTGAGTTGTTTTTTGTTTTTTTTTTTTTGGTCGAAATTCTAAAAACTCAAAATTTTATATTTGTGATCAAACTAAATGTGTACAAGTTAATATTTGACAGTGCATAAATGATCCTTACAATAATCTGATTTCATTTATGACCCAAACAAAGCAGCACTCCTCCAATCTCACAGAAGAGCAGTCATAGCCTACGTGAATCCTACTAAACTCCATTTCATCTTTGCTGTATGGCCCGCCCTGGTCGCGTCTCGTGTTCATAGGCATGTTACTTCTCAATGTCGATGTTTGTCTAACTATATCTGTAGATTTTAGACTGAATAGTGAGTGAACAGACAGCAGGTAAATGTGGACACGTTTGAGATGGTTTTACCGTGTGTGGACCCGCTCTGGTCTAATGTATTTTTTATCCTCTCCGCACACTCAGATGTACACTATTAAAACCCTTCTTTTTGCATTAGCTGCTTAGATCTTACTTTTTATAAAAATGACACTACATATAGAAGTTTATCTGTGAGTGATTCAGTGTATGTAGCACAATAGTAGACTTTGTGAAAGAGGCAGCTGGGAAGAGGCTTGAGCAAGACTCCACAAATTAAAGATACACTATGTAACTTTTTTTGTGGGGGTTCACCTTTTTGTCTCCATGGAGATGTTATTGCTTCGCCTGCAGTGCTCCACAGTATGGCATTAAACTTGTCTAGCTTTCATTTATTCAAATATAGGTGTTTTTATTTCTCAAAAACCTTGGAAAACATACGTTGTTACTGTGTTGTTGTCTCCATAGAGATAGATTTATTAACTAACCATTGGATTTGTATAGAGCCTTTCCAGACACCCAAAGCACATTACAGCATTATTCATTCACTCCACACGCTTCATTCTCTTGGGTGAAGTGTCTTGCCTAAGGACAAACGTTTTTTGCCACTAGCGCCCCACTGTGGCACCTGGTATTCTCAGTATTCTACCATCCAAGTCCTTAGATTCTGAGATCAGACGAGATCTGGCTTTGACAAAGAGGGTTCTCCAGATGGATTTAATGCCATATTGTGAAACATTCCAGTCTATAGCATGTTGTGAACCCTGTACCAGAAAAGAGATTAAACAATAGAAATTTTACTTAAAGGTGGTAGCAACAAAATGTATAAATTTCCCCGAAATGAATAAAATACATTTGTTCAGATATAAAAAGAAAAAAATCTTGCTAAATCTTTTTATTATTTTAGAAAGCATTGCCGTTTAAAAATGCCAGGTTTTAGAGTAATGGTAACCCAACCCCAGCGCCCCGTCCCAGCTGCTCTCTGACTGCTGTGTGCGGATGCTCCTCTGTTCTGTGCAACACTAAGAGTTCACCATCAGCAGATTAATTTATTTCTCTTCATGTAAATGAGGTGTACAAAATATGTGTATATAAAAGTCACCGCACAATAAATGTCGACATATCCTAACACTGCAGTGTGCTGTGTTCTGTGCTCTGGTCTGGTCTGCTTCAGTTTTTACATTTCATTTTATTACATTTATTTAATATGGTACTGCTGTGTTTCAGATGACATCACAACATTCTACAGGCCAATCATATTTAATACAGATGGGGGCAGTTCAAATGAATATTGTTAAATGCAGATATGTGTTGTAATGCAGTGAGGTCTTGGGTCTAGTCACTAATATAAATGGTCAAGTTCAACAGTGTGAATTTACTTTCTGAATATTTCTTATGAAAATACAAACAATAGGGGAATCTGGCTCTTGTCCCCATCTGGGAGCATGACATCATCACATTCTAGGATCCGAAAACATCATCAAACATCGTCATCATAAACATACCTGAAGTTTGTTTGTTTGGGTTCATTCACACGTGCTTTGAGTTATCCTGCATAATTAGAGTGTCTCTCTCTCAGGGCTGAGATGCCTGAGTTCGCTCGCACTTTGACCTCACAGCAAGAAGGTCCCAAACTCCCAGGTTCCAGGTGGGGCTTTTTCGTGCAGAGTTTGCATGTTCTCTCTGTGTCTTGGTGGGTTTCCTCCGGTTTCCCCCATAGACTGTATAAAGAAGTGGACTGCCCGCACCACTGGTTTTGAGCGGGGACTTAGCAACGCTGTCAATCAAACCTGTTGCTAAAGTTAGCTATGGGTCAAATGCAGAGACTTTATTTCTCTACAGGGACAGTCTATTCTCTCTTCTCATCCTCATCAGATGATTTTGCTAAATGTCTATAGATTTACCTAAGTTGTCAGCTTTAGTGAAGTTACAGCCTAATTGTACTTCCTGGTTGGCAGCTGATGTAACTCCATAATTGTTCCTTAGCAACCATAATGTAAACAAGGTCCAACGCTTGTCTTTATAAGCTGTTGATGTGTTCATTGCACAGACTTTATTGCTGCATTTTGGATAGAATTTTGTGAATTGACGGCATATTTAAAGGGCTTCTTAACACAGCGCTTACTGCCATTTTCACTTTTTTTCCACAACCTGCCACCGGACTAAAACTGTACTACAGATTCACCACAGGTACTATACCACCAAACAAAAAAAAAAAAATAACATGAAAACCTGTCTCATGCACTTTACATGTTGATGCTATGAACACCAATCTTTCAAACAAAACCCTTGTTGTGCTAAAACATCGCAAATTCAAGAGTGAGCGTTGATGGTTGCTGTCGGGACATTAGAGCTGCCCACACACTTTTCTGTTGTCCCTGTGCCTGCTCCACTTCATACAGACTCCAACCTGACAGTCGCATCTGAACCTGTTCTCCACTCGCGCCTGGGGAGCCTAACGAACTCATTATCCTGCTGTCAACCACCAAAGAAAGCAATAATTACCAGACGTCCTGGAGCTGTCTCTGCTGATAAATGGACTCCCACGTTGAACCCTTTGTTCATAATGAAAGTAAAGTCACAAGTTTGGTGTATTCAAGCTGCTCGGGACTAGGTTTCAATAAATCACTACGCCGTGAACCGGGGAGACGCAGGGAGACGCAGAGAGGAACAGGGAGACGCAGGGAGACGCAGAGAGGAACAGGAAGACGCAGGGAGACGCAGGGGGGGACCAGGAGACACAGGAGGGAGACGCAGGGAGGAACAAGGAGACACAGGGAGACGCAGAGAGGAACAAGGAGATACAGGAAGATGGGAGACACGGAGGAACCGGCCAAGCCCAGACAGGCCCAGAGTCAGAACCCTCTTGCTGTGAGGTTTCTCCAATTTTGATGTGAATAAAATCAGCCAAAGTAATCAAAAATGTACCCAGGTAAGACTACTATTACTTCAAAATAATGTTACTCGACTAGAAGTACTTTTTAGTTGCCTGGCAAATCCAGACTGATATCTCTGTATTTTTTATACAGATTAATATCAATGTCCAGTGTTCCGTCTCCAGCCCGGTCAAATGTGATCATCCAATCCAATCGTCCAAGATTATTTTTTTTTCAGTGACACATGTGAAACAAAGGAGTTCATTGGTCACCTATGAGTTACAAATAAAATCACATTTCTCTCACCTCAGATTAACGGAGTTTAGTGCTTCACTCACTGATTCTACAGAAAAACGCCATATTTTTCAGACCCCTGTGATATTTTTTTCCTATTTTTTCCGATACGGACGGACCATGCATGTCCCTCATTGGCTAATCCAGCTGTCAATCATGCACATTTGAAACCAGGGAGATTCACCGGTGACCAGACTCACATCTTCATAAAGTATTGAAGTGTGTTCTGGATTCCAGGTAAACATTTTAGTGCTCTGAGAAATGACTCATAAGAGTAAAACGTATTTGGAAAAAATATTTTTCTAGTACCAGTAATGAGTATGTGGTCTGTGTACGTATGTAAGTATGTGGACGTGACATCTGATTTATTATTTCAGTTTAAAGGCGCTGTATCTGATCCTCTTCCATGTATTTAGTACCAGTACAGATATACTGTATAAGTTATAAATCATAAAATAATGTTCTATCTGAATATAATTATAAAGTGCTTTATTGTCTAATAATCAGGAAGTGTATGTTAGCATGCTAGTTGTTAGTGTTACTGTGGTTGCTGAATGTTGTGAAAAGTGCTTATAAACTCATCTTGGTGAATAATTAGGATGCTCTGAATGCATAAGGTAAGTGAGGAATAACTTTGGACCACTGCAAACCGTTAAATGAACTAGTTCTGTTTTTACTTTAATGTAACTGAAGGACAAAACATGAATCTCAAAATCACATAAATCATATCTGAAGGAGCAAGAAACACAAATGTTCAAATCATTTCATATTGTCGACATAAAGCTCAAGTCACTTTAGACTTACTCACAGTGGGAAGAGGAACCACAACTTTTACTGAAGTAACAGTACTGTTACTTCAGTACAAATAGTTCTAAAGTTCGAGTAAAAGTATGGTGTCTGAAAAGTACAATGTTATTAAAAAGTGACTCAATTAAATGAAGTACTCCCAGCTCTGATGTCAGCAGTGATACTGTCCATTCTCACTTCTCTGTGTCGTGTTACGTGAGCTGCATTATTCATAGACTCAAAACCCCCATCCATCAACTCCACAGTGAATGTAAAGTAAATGAAACACATGAAGACAGCCTTAAATCTGACAGAGTGCCAGAGAGGAGAGAGGAGAGGAGGGGGAGAGAGAGAAAAGGAGGAGAGACAGGAGAGGAGGAGAGGAGGAGAGTAGGGGAGAAAAAAGAGAAGAAATGAGAGAGGGAAAGGAGAGAGGAGAGGACAGAGGAGATGAGAGGTAGGCACAGATCCTGGTTGAAAGAGCAGTGGATTTAGTGAGCATAGCCCAGGCTTAAGACACTGTACAGGGACTGTGCGTTCTGGAGGAGAGCTGAGCTTATGGGGACACAGTCTCACAGAGGTCAACATCTGCTTTCAAATGTCTAATTAAACCATCAGAACTAGATCCCTTATATGATACTGTTCAGTTAATTTCAGTAAGCCACTGTCCTGCTCAGGGTGGCTGGGCGCTGCCTTAGAGAGAGAGAGGGTGAGGAGCTCGGTCACACGGGAGGAACTGAGTGGAGCAGCTGAGGTGGCTCGGGCATCTGTTCCGGATGCCTCCTGGACGCCTCCCTGGGGAAGACTCAGGACTCACTGGAGGGACTGTGTCTCTCGGCCGGCCTGGGAACGCCTCGGGATCCACCCAGAAGAGCTGGATGAAGTGTCTGGGGTGAGGAAAGTCTGGGAGTCCCTGTTCAGACTGCTGCCTCCGTGACCTGGATAAAGCAGAAGAAATTTTCTAATTATTCACCACGATGAGTTTTTAGTGCTATTCACAACTTTCAGAGGCCAGAGCGGAGTTTTTCCGTCACGGTAACGCTAACAACTATGCTGACAGCGCACTTCCTGATTCACAGACAATAAAACGCTTTATGATTCGATGCAAACAGCACATAGAGGTCTAATTAGACAGTACATTTGCAACATGTCACTGGAGCAAGACATTTTGCTCAAATACATGGTAAACTATTGGATACAGCCACTTTAAGTTGGCAGAGTGGTTATCCCTCCTGCCTCTACTACTGCTGTCACTCACAGCTCACATAACTCAAACATTATTTATCCACCTCTCGCTTTGACACAAAATCTATCCACTCGGCCGCCCTGCTGTTTGTTCTTTACAGCAGGTGAAAGGGGCGCTATAACTCATCTGAGCACTACACATGATCAGGCTGAGTACGTGCTCAGGGCGGCCATATTTATGTCACTCCAATATTCTACACGAGCAAGAGGGAGGTAATGTAATCAGGGAGCGCAGTGGACGATCTGTGCCACTAGGGGGGGCTGCATGACGTTTTAGATGGGACATGTGTGAACCCGTATGTAATGTAGACAATGTATACACCATAAGGGACAATAGGTTGCGCTCACACATTCACACATGTTTAACACAAGCCCTGCATATTTAGGCTTTTCTGAAACTGAAGATACTCCGTTCCACCTTGTGATGTCATGTGGTGATACAGGAAGTGCTCCACTGTGTTTTTAAACTCTATACACCTTCTCTAGAATCATTGATGATTTTCAGAGCTGGAATTGCTAAACTTTGAAGCTACATCTATTGTTTTAGCCTCATTGAAACTAAGAGATATTGTCAACTTTCTGTGGCAATCTCAACCAAACAAAAGTTAAAACTTTTTTTTTTAAACTGCAACAACTGTAGGTTATTCTAGTGTGTTGTAGACTAAAGCAGTTCAGTTGAGGCTATAAATAGATGTCAACTTTGAAACTACCACTTAATGACATCACAAGGTGGAACAGAGCATTTTGAGCTTTGGCGATGTAGACAGACTAATAATAAAGTGTTACTCAAACATATGTGAATGAAAAAAAACACAACTCCATTATATATGTTTTTAAGGAGGGAACAGCATTATAACATGGATTAAAGCTCACAAGAGCCATGTTTTGTGTGATGTAGGAGCTTTAAACAGAGCTAGAGACAGGTCAGAATCCTCACGTGGTGTCTCCTGTGTAACTGTCAGATACAGATGTGTTAACCTGGTTTATGGTTAACGTCTGTGTAATTACTGGGCCTATCCACATGAAACTAAAACCTCTTCTCTGTCAGAATAAATACACAAAAGTCAAATCATTTTTTCACAATATCTTCATAAAGTGGAGCCATTATTCAGCCTCAAAGACGAGAGTGTCGTCAGTTGAAAGTACTTTTAACCACAAGATTAAAATGGCAAATTTGTGGAGCCAATCCCAAACAAATAATAATAAGGTTCAACATTTGTGGAGCAGACGTTTGGAGATTTCTTCCAAAACCGTGAATCTCTCATAGAGTAACATAGAGTTATATAGAGTTATATAGAGTTACATAGAGTTATATAGAGTTATATAGTTAGACCCCTCGCCCCATCTGAAATTATGACATCATCACATTCTCAAATGTGAACACAAAAATGGGGGAGAGGAAGCTGGAAATAACTTGATTTAGAAAAGGTTCCGTTTAGAATGGTCTGGACAGATACATATGTAAATGTGGATCCAAGAGAAGCTTGTTGAGGTTATAAAGACAAATGTGCAAAATGAGACAGAACCAGACTTAATATAGATCCGTGTGGTTTCAGTGCAGACGACTGAAACATGACTCATTTTGTACAAAGTGACAGGACACACAGTGACTTTAAAAAAAAAAGAAGTGTTTTACAACTCCATCTGAGCCTGTGTGTCCTTAACCTGCAGATAGAGACACATACAAGTGTGTCTCATTCTCAGTACATGGACAGGCCTCATGTGAAAGAACCTCCAGAATTCACTCACTGAGCTGATGATTGGCTGCAGGTGCTGGGGTTTAGGTAGTGACCATTCAGATCAGAGAGAGGCATTTTAGGTTTAAAATAACTGGATTTCAGCACTGAAACTGGCAACCCAAATGAGAGAGTCATGTGAGGCTCATTCTGCTTTCTGATTGGATAATCGTCAAAACACCAAATTACAACATAAACATTTTGGCTGTCATGTCCAATGTTTTTGTAATTAGGAATAAATCAGAATTAGAACCAACAATGCAACCATGTTAACAAGGGCCAAAACCTACAGCAATAGTTCTGATTAGACTCAGAAATGAAACACCTTTATTGAAATGTTAATGTTAAAATGTTAAACCTTTATTAAAATGTTATGTCAAAATTCATGTTTAAACTGACAGAGCACTTCCAGTGTAACGTGCTCCTGCATTTAGGACTGAATCAGTGTAAAACTGATGATTGACAATAGTCTGATAAACCATGTCATGTCTGTGGAAGACTAGGCCTCTCTCTCCCAGTAGTGCTGGTGTCCAACCACTGCTGTGTGTTTGGAGTATGGGCTTAAACCTGACATTTTATATAACGCAAAGAGAGTGCTGTTCTAACAGTGCTGTTCTAACAGTGCTGTTCTAACAGTTTTGTTCTAATAGTTTTGTTCTAACAGTTTTGTTCTAATAGTGCTGTTCTAAGAGGTCGGACCAAAGGACCAGGACCTGTGTTTCTCAGACTCTTATCTGTCCATGCCAAATATTGGCGTGTGCACCAAACCTACATATTTGGGTCACTGGGTCACAGAGCGCTTCTGTGATGACGATGATATTAATGTTTGCTCAAGCCAACATTTCACATGTGCTTAGACAGTGTCAAAGTGAACGTACTGTACACCTTTGTATACAGCTCCACTGTGGAGTAAAAATATAAGAAGACCACATTACAAAACTTTAAAGTGGCCCATAATGATGCCCTCAGGATGCCCTCAGGATGCCCTCAGGATGCCCTCAGGATGCTGCTGGAAAAGGGCCAGTAGTGCCAGTCTCCTGTTGTGTTTACCCCAGGTGCAGAGCCGTGTGGTACCAGTCGTCTCTATGGAAACACTGGTACTGTCTGTCATAACTGTGCTGTTGTTATCATCTGTCCTGCGTGTTTTATTTGGAGTTCTCGTGTTGGTGACAGAGGCAGAGGGATTCTGTTTTAGAACTTAGCGCTACTTCCTGTATTTTTGTACTTTTCTTGGTAAATGGTATAAGGTCACATTTTATATAGCGCTTTTCCACCTTAAAGGCATTCAGAGCTCTTTATACCACTCACCCACACACACATTCACACACCATTGTACATAGACAGTGGGGCGAGGTGGGTTAAGTGCCTTGCCCAAGGACACGACACCATTCATCTGGAGGAGCTGGAATCTGATCTGACCGCTAAACCAATGATATTTACATCGAGAGCGGAATTCAAACCACCAACCTTCAGTGGACAAACACTGAGCCACTGTTGCTTGTAGCTCAGCTTTTCTCCACAAACTGTCACTTAACTGATGTAAAACTCCACCAAACCAAGTCAGAATTAGATGAAAACATGAAAACCTGTCACATGACCTAAATTATTATCCAAATTAGGAATTAGAACAACATGAAAACCTGTCACATGACCTAAATTATTATCCAAATTATTATGCAAATTGTGTTTAAGTGTCATAAAGGTTTGTTTTTTTTTGTTTTCCAGTGAAACTCATGGATGGTATTGTGTCTCAGGGCTCTTTGGGTCAGTGAAATCAATCTCAGACGCCTGGGCCAATTAGTTTGCCAGGTAAGTCCAATTAAAGGAAAAACTACTTAAGAAGGATGTTCTACATTATTAAGCAGACCACCATTTTCAAGCAATATGGGAAAGAAAAAGGATCTCTCTAGTGCCGAAAAGTGTGAAAGAGTTGAATACCTTCGACAATGAAATATGAAATATGAAAAATGAAATATGGAAAGTATGAAAACCTTAGATAATTCACGAAAACTTAAGCGTGATCATGGTACTATTAAGAGATTTGTAGCTGATTCAGAGCACACACGGATTCGTGCAGATAAAGGCACAATGAGGAAGGTTTCTGCCAGACAAATACATCGGATTAAGAGAGCAGCTGCTAAAATGCCATTACAAAGCAGCAAACAGGTATTTGAAGCTGCTGGTGCCTCTGGAGTCCC
>KN475182.1:5458-16715 GCA_000787095.1 Periophthalmodon schlosseri
GGAGCCACTGCGGGTTCCACCGCCCCTCACACCGCTCAACACTATCCGAAACTTCACCCTCGGCGCACCAGGCGCATCCACAGACGGGCCCATGGCCGCGGCCTTCCCCGCTCACCAGAGCCTGCCTCTGAGGCCCATATTGCGGCCCCGAAAGTACCCCAACAGGCCCAGCAAGACGCCCGTGCACCAGCGGCCGTATCCGTGCCCCGCGGAGAGCTGCGACCGCCGCTTCTCGCGCTCAGATGAGCTGAGCCGTCACCTGCGCATCCACACGGGGCACAAGCCGTTCCAGTGCCGCATCTGCATGCGGAACTTCAGCCGCAGCGATCACCTGACCACGCACATTCGCACGCACACGGGGGAGAAGCCCTTCTCCTGCGACCAGTGCGGACGGAAGTTTGCGCGCAGCGACGAGCGGCGGCGGCACATGAAAATCCACCTGCGGCAGAAGGACAAGAAGGCCTCCGGGTCCTCCTAAGCCCCACGTGCCCCGGACTGAACCGTGCAAACACCACACAAGCCCTGGCCCTCTGCTGCACGCTCCCGTATCTGAACCACACACTGACAGCAGTCAATGCATATTTATGAAAAACAGAAATACCACATAAAAGTGTCCACAAGTGCCCCTGTGTCAGCTGGTCCACATAACCATAACAACAGGCCTATGAGAGATACAGAGTGCACGTGCAGTACGGCCCACACCAGCCCTGCTCTCTCAGTTCACACACTCACACATGAACCCTCACCAACAGCTTGCTTTTGTGCTCTTGGGCAAGGCGTCGTGTCTGCTTACAGTTTGTGCTGCTGCTACTCAGGGATTTAGAGTCCAGGTCATGCAAGAGGGCACGTGGGAATGCAAAATGTCCTTATGCAAACTAGAAGAACAAATCTATTTCGCAGTGAGGAATTTCATTTGAATTAAAACCAATTTGTAGCCACCACATATAAAATGAAGTTAACGACTAAACAGGTCAACACGTTTTAATATGACTGTTTGAGAGGAAAATGTTGGAATATGATTTTAAATATTGAACTCAGATGCAACCGCAGACTGTTTTTCCCTCTTTGTAGATGTCGTTTTGTTTTTTATACGGCCGGAGGTTGTTACCAGACTGTAGCGTGATAATCTGTTCCTGTTTGGCAAAGATTTGTATTTTTTGAATGTTCATAACTTTTGGAAGAGTCTGAAGGATATACGCGTTTATGTTGTGGTTTTTTTTTTGGTTTTTTGTTTTCATTTTTATGCAACGAGCCGAGCACCGGAGCTTTGACTGTGCTGGACTGATGACGCTTCTTGTCGATGCAATTAAAAGTTCTCTTGTATAATTGTTTATGTTGTCATGGTTACTGAGTCTGATCTGTGGTGATGGAGGTAAGTTTTACCCCGAGGTTGATGGTGTATATATATATTCAGTAGCCTAATAGCATCAAGGCCATCACAACACTTAAACCTTAGACTGATCAAAGTATAGTTTTAGTCAGTGGTGGAAGAAGACCTCAGCTTTGTTACTTAAGTAAACGTACAGATACCAGAGCAAAAAGTACTCAAGTCAGCAGCGACTTCTGAAATGAAAAAAGAAGTCAAAAAAACAAAATTGCATAGCACTCTGAGGTCCAAAGCAAAAAAAGAAAACGCGATCTGACGAAGGCTTTTTGCCAAAACGTTATCTCAAAATGAAAAAAAAAAGTTTTGGACATTGGCCGTCTGAGTGAGCAATTCAGTCACACAAAAACAAAAATGTGACCTCTGATATTTCCAATAGGCTGTGTGCACAGTAGCACGCCAGCTAGCTCACTGTGTCTCAAAGCTAAAGCTAAAGCGGAAAATCTAAAATTCAAATGAAATAAAATAAAGACAACCTCATTGTTTTGTTTTGTTTCGTTTTAATGTAGAATACTTCAGTTTGTGGTGTTGTTTTAATATTTATTATACCTCAAAATTAGCATTAGCGTTAGCATTGAGACACACACATCCCTCTTTCTAAACACAGAAGAGTCTCTGGTGAAGTATTCATTTTATTTGTGTAGTGTTAAACATGTTGTCAGTAACATCCACCCACAGCTCTCTGTCCGCTGCCTTATCTTTAAATATTTTTTCATTTTATCGTGACTCTGCAAAAACCTCATAGAGATAAAATTTGACAGGAAGTAGTGACGCTAACAGCGATGTTGCCAGGCGCTGTTGTGCACGGAGCCTATTAAAAACACTAAAATTATTCAATACAATCTAAAGCAACTATGTAACTTTCTAGAGGTGGCGTGTCACCTGCATGATTCCATAGTAACAGAAAGTAAAAACATTCTCCGTGGAAACAAGCAGGTAGAGACCCTTTAGACCAAGTAAGAGTCAGGTCTGTGGAGATGTTTTTCTATGTTTTTCAGTGCAATAAATGCAACCAAAATTAAATTGCTTTTATTTTAGTGTGGTTTCTGGCAAAAACGTGACATACTGCAGCTTTAATACAGTAATATTGTAAAAAACAAAACAAAGCAGACACACACACACAATCATAAAACTTGGATAAATTGTGTCATACATGAACTGCAACTGGTACTGGACATGTTGCCATCTTTTTCCAAAACAATCAAAGTTATCCCCTTACGTAAACAAGCCAATCCAGACGTCCAGTAAAGAGGCCCTGGAGGATACAAAACCTTCTATTCTCTATGGAGCTGTTAGTGTTTCAGCTTTAATGTTGAAACACATAAAAAGCATAAAACACAGTTGTCTCCATAACAACAAGCACATGACTCCAACAAACCCAATATTTTTGCCCATAAAAAGTCACGTATTGAATAGAAAAGCAGTGGTGTAAGGTAACGGTAAAGTACAAGTAGTAAAGTACTGTACTTAAGTTGAATTTTTTAGGTATCTGTACTTCACTTTTAAAGTGTATACTTTTTACTTTTACTTCACTACATTTGAGAACAGGTATCTGTCCTTTCTGAACTGAAAAATAAAAGCACTTTTCATATGATGTTGATGGGTTATTTTTACCATGTTCATGGTAAAATCCTGACTAATGTTTTTGAGTTCAAGTTTCAGCTTTGAGCAAACAAAAATAAACCCACAAAATTCATAAGAAAAATGAAGAAATGGATTCGAATTTCAACTGTTGCCTAAAATATGTATTATTTTTATTTTTAAATCACTACATTTAATACTTTAACAAATTAACAACACTTGTGTAAAATGCTTTTTTAAAGGGGTACTTAAAAACTTTTTCTTAAGTAGATTTTTTCATGTGATACTTTTACTTCTACAGATTTTTACCTTTTAGATTTTTACTTTTACTTAAGTAACAAAACTGAGTACTGCATCCATCAACCACTGAAGGAAAGATAAGTGTATTACTATATATATGTAACACTCCAGGCAACGCAATCACATTCTCACGAGACGAGCAGGTGATGGACCCTCCACCTCCACATTTTTATATCGCGCTTTTCCACCTTGAAGACACTCAAAGAGCTTTATATCAAGGAACCACTCACCCATTCACACACACACTCATACACCAGTGTACGCAGACCCTGGGAGTGAGGAGGGTTAAGTGTCTTGCCCAAGGACACAACAACAGCATTCATCTGTGGGAGCTGGAATCACGTCTCCAACCTGCGGGCCAGTGGAAGTGACCGCTCAGCCGATGATGTTTACGTCGAGAGCGCCAACCTTCAGGTCAGTGGTCAAACGCTCTACCAACTGAGCCACTATCACCTTGTACTACACTGAAACTTGATGTTCTGTGGAATCCTGTGAAATGCCAGTGTCGGCCATGAACGACGCGTCAAAACATGAGGTCATTTATAAAGAAGTCCAAACTCTTGTGACAAAACCACTTCTGCAAAAGGACTTCTGTAACTGAGAAGTCACTTAAATTTGGACACGCTAGTAACAGTTTTGTCCTCCCTCTCTGTGCGTTCTCTTTATTTGTCTCTCCTCAGACGCTCTGTTCTTTGTCCCTGTGGAGCTGAGACTGACGGCAGCTTTATGTGGGAGAGAAGAACATGGCACTGCCCACCAGCTCCTGTCTGCGCGGGATTAAAGACTGACACTCTCTCTCCTCTCTCTCGTATGCTCCTCTTTCTATTCCTCTCTCTCTGTCTAACCTCTCTTTCTCTCCTCTCACATACTCTCTCTCTTCTTCCTGTCCCTCTCTCTAAGGCCACCTCTCTCTCTCTAACCTCGCCTTCTCTTTCTCTCCTCTCTCTCACACACTCTCCTCTTTCTGTCCCTCCCTCTATAAGTACCTCTCTCTCTCTCTCTCTCTCTAACCTCTCCTTCGCTTTCTCTCCTCTCGTTCACGCTCCTCTTTCTGTCCCTCTCTAAGTCCACATCTGTTTCCCTCTCTAAATAGGAGAGTGTGAGAGAGGACAGAAAGAGAAGGAGTCTCTTTCTGTCCTCTCTCTCTCTCACTTTCCTATTTCTATCCCTCCCTCTCTAAGTCCACCTCTCGCTCTCTCTCTCTGCGTCTCTCCCCGTCTCTCTTTCTCCCTCCCTCTCATTTTTCATCCCTTTTCTGTTTCCCTCCCTCTCTTTTCTCATCCCTCTTCTCTCTCTCTTCCTTTAAATTTCTTCTCTTTCTCTCTCTCTCTCTCTCTCTCCTTCATTTTCTCTCTCTCCTCTTCATCTCTCCTTCCTGATCTAACCCCATCTGTGTGTGTGTGTTGCTCTCTCTCCCCATCTCTCTCTCTCTCTCTCCCCATCTCTCTCTAACCTCTTTCTCCTTCCCTCTCTAGCCTGACCTCTTTTTCACTCTTCTTCTCTCTCTCTCACTCTCTCTCTCTCTCTCTCCTTCTCGTTTAATCCTCCCCCTCTTTCCTGTCTGACCTCTCTCCATCCCTCCCTCTTTAACCTCACCTGTCTCCCTCTCTCCATCTTTCTCTATCCCTCCCTCCTCTCCCTCCACCTCTCCCCCTCTCCTTCCTGTTTCCCTCTCTGTCCCTCCCTCTCACTTCATCTCTCTCCATCCCTCCCTCTCTAACCTCACCTCTCTCCCTCTCTCCATCTTTCTCTATCCCTCCTTCCGCCTCTCCCCCACTCCTTCCTGTTTCGCTCTCTATCCCTCCCTCTCTCTTCATCTCTCTCCATCCCTCCCTCTCTAACCTCACCTCTCTCCCTCTCTCCATCTCTCTCTATTCCTCCCTCCTCTCCCACCACCTCTCCCCCTCTCCTTCCTGTTTCCCTCTGTATCCCTCCCTCTCTAACCTCACCTCTCTCTCCCTCTCTCCTTCTCTTTCATCTGTGGGGTTGGGGTCTTCCTGTTTCTCTCTCCTAAACGCTTCATGACGTCACCATCGTTCTATTGCGTTAACGACCTTTTTGAGATTCATAAACATCGAGTCAAATCAAATATAAACATAAACAGGCACTGAATCCGCCTCTTCTGTTGAATATATGGACACCGCTGAGTCTTCTAACTCTGTAATATTAGGATTTTTATGAACGCTCCACTGCACATATGTCAAACTCAGGCCCGGGGGCCAAATCTGGCCCACGGTGTAATTATATTTAGCCCGTGAGATCATATCAAATGCGCATTAGAGCTGGTATATAACGCATGCACCTCTAATACTACAAATCCCAGAATGCTTTGCTAGTACGATGGTGCACAGTCAGGACTAATGCGCGGAGTAAATCACAGTGTAGCAAACTGAGCTTGAATGTATGTTTCTCTTTGCACTTTTTCTACTCCAAGGCATGGACTGTTAATAGTTTGAAAGTCGAATTTTCAGTGGCTGAAATTATTTTTTATTTTTTATTTTATTTATTTATTTTTTTTGTTGACTTGCATAATTTATTTAATTTATTTAAATAAGAAATGATTACTACTGATGTGTCTTTTATTTCAAATTCAATTTCTCATATGTTTGTAATATCAAGCTTGAGTAGTTCCAGATTGTGTGTTAAAGCAAAACTAAAGTTCATATGAAAAGGTTAATCATTATATAAAAGGTGCAGTCAATTTCTCCATAAATGTTGAGCTTGGCCCGTGAATTTGTCTCAGTTTTAAATTTTGGCCCACTGTGAGTTTGTGTTTGACACCCCTGCTCTACTGGGAAAAGCAATGGGAACTTTACTTCCGGAATCACGGCGGCTTGGGAGTGGGCGGGGCTTGGGAGTGGGCGGGACTGTGGAGCTCCGTATGCGTCCCTTGCTAAATCCAGTTTGGACATCCTGCTTTGACTTCAGACATGTCATTACCTTCAATGACCACTAGATGAATCCAAGTCCTCCTGGCCAGCTGTGGAAACACCAACTGGAAAAGGACATCTTCATAAGGATTCAAGAGGAGTTTAGGAATTCGACTTTTATTTGACAATATTAACATTTTCCATGTGCATGTTTATAAGTTCTACAGCTAAATACAAAAAATAAAACAAATAAATATAATTGTTTAAATGACCAAAAGACTCAAAAGACCAGAGGAGCCTAAGGAACCTCAGTCTTTAATTCTCAGTCTTTAACGTTGTTTAAGATTAGCCTGAAAACCCACCTCTTCTCCCTGGCATTTAATACTAGTTAGACAGGATATTTTGGTGTTTTATTATACTTTTCCTATGTATTGTGTTTTTGTTTACTTTTACGTGAAGCACTTTGGTCAGATGAAGTTGTTTTAACCTTAATGTTCATCTAAAGCCAATAAAAGCACATAAAACAGTTCTGCAGACAGGTGGAGTACGGTCACATTCACTCGTTAAACGCAGCAGAACAGCCTATATTCAGAGACTGTCCCACTGTTTCACTGATGTCACATGAGTCATATAAAAAGTCAGATTTACATAGATGATCATATTTTTTTTCCTCACAAAGAAATCAAGATGTTTCTGGGTGTAGAGACTTTCCGGGTTGGAACTTGTTGGCCCCTATGGCTGCTCCAACGATCAAAACTAAAAACCATATGGTGTTATTATCGATGAGCTTAATCAGCCTATGCAAACTCTGCAAAGTAAAGCAGGAATTATCCCAATTTCAATTTGAATCTCTCACAAATTGTCAAACTGTTCAAATCCAGGTACATTTGAGGAACGAACGCAAATAAATGGTAAATAGTCCAATTTTTACATAGCGCTTTTCCGCCTTCGAAGCTCTCAAAGCTATTCACGTCAAGGAACCACTCACCCATTCACACGCACATTCATACACCAGCGTACGCAGACACCGGGGGCGAGGTGGGTTAAGTGTCTTGCCCAAGGACACAATGGCAGCATTCATCTGTGGGAGCTGTGGAATCGCCAAATTATGTCGAGAGTGGGATTCGAACCGCCAACCTTCGGATCAGTGGTCAAACACTCAGCCAGCTGAGCCGATACATGCAGAAGCAAATGGAAAAAATATTCTGTTTTTACATTTTGCGCATTTAAATGTATTTTTATTGTTTGGTTTATTTCACTGTTGATCCCTTTGTGTAATTTTCGAATTTTTAAATTCTTCCACATGGGCTTTGTGTTTTATATATAGTCATTTTGCTCATATCATTACATCATTGTTAATATTTCTATTTTCAAATTTCCATTGTAGTTTTATGAATTTATTTATTTATTTATTTATTTGCATTTACCTGTTTCCTATCATAGTTTCTTTGCCATCTCTTGAATTTAGGCGCTATGGAACTTTTTGCCTAAAGGATCTAATAAATCCAATAAATCCACGATATACGGTAGATATAGTAGGCTATTTAAAGAGGGGTATTTTACTTCTATGGGGTATTTTGCTCCCTGTGCTAAGTCACTCCCCCTTCAGAGCGCTGTCACAACACAGTCAGCTGCATCCCACTAATGTAACTACTGCACATCACATCAGGTTTGTCAAGTTGTTGCGTACAGTTTTATATCATGTTTTTGTATATTTATGGGCGGAGCTTTGGAAAAAATCTTACAGTTAACCGCAAGGAGGGTCCGAATAGGGCCCGGGAGAGATCGCTAAATTACTGAAACATGCATGGATGACGTCTAAAACCTCGTCAGGCATGTTTTTGATGAGGGAACAACGTTATAACATAGTAGAAAGTTCCAAAAAAAATGATTTAGCGTAATGCCCCCTCTTTAATGCCATACTGTTCAACATTCCAGGAAAACGAATAACATCTCCATGGAGACAAGAAGGACCCCACACCAGAAAAGTTACGTGCTCCTTTAAACTTTATTGGGATTTTTGGGTCAGTTTGGGTCATTGGCTTTTTGCGCTGCGTTCAAATTCAGCTCGAAATTTAAAACTGCCGGCCGACTAAGCACTTGATATTTTGCGGTGTATTATTGCATTACCATGAGAGTATCGCGTGTTATCTCCTGAAATCTGACCTCATTTGAAGGCAGCACCTGCACAGCCTCAGCCAGATAACATGTCAGAGCCGAAACAAGCTAACATGCTAGTATTTTAGCTTCTCTGCTTCGTCATGCAGCTCTTTCTAGGAAGACGATGTTTTTAGATATACGTGAATATGTTTTGTCATGACGGTTAGAATACTTATTTCACTAAACAACATAACTAGGCTACATTTAAAGTCACAGTATGTAAATTTTAAACAAAACAAAAAAAGACTAGCAAAATAGCACGTTTTGTTTCATTTTGGTTGTTTTTATTGTGCTGAAAAACACAGAAAAACACGCATTCTTATTGTTTCTTTGGTTTTAATATCCTAAAGTATTACAGGAAACGTATCTATCTTCATGGAATGTTCTAGAGCGTGGCTTTAACTCAGCAGCCATCTCCAGAAATTTACATACTGTAGCTTTATGATTTTACTAAATATCTTTCTGTAATTTGACATTTTTGAAGTTTTAACCAGGGGCGTCGACAGGTGGGGACAAAGGGGTCTATTGTCCTGGGCCCCGGGGGGAGGGGGGCCCAGAACCGGAACCTCTGCCAGTGTGATTCTTCTTGCCCCGAGCCCCCAAATCAAACCATACTATTAACAACGGACTTTCAAAACTGCACAGTATTTATGATTAGACTGATCAAAATAACACCTTTATTTTGTTAAATAAAGATGTAAACTGTCAGAAAAATGTCTTCCTTGTGCGTGAATTGGATGGAAGCATTCAGGCATTCATTTTTATTTTCAACTTTTCCTGCTACAACTTTTATTCCCAAAATGCCACGCAACTGCTGTAAAACTATGAGAAATATTTAGCGCATGGAGGCTACTATTCCACCAAACCAAGACATTAGAAAAACATGAAAACCTGTCGTAAGCACTTTAAGGTTGTATCTTGGCACAGCTTGGGTTCAAACCACAGGCCTGTTCAGTGTCGTGTAAAGGTAAGAGAACAACTATGTATTTCATAACTGTTAAGTCACTCATTAACACTGAGATTCACACTGAAACTTTGACTTTGACCAGAAACAGTAAAAAGAAATAGGTTATATAAAGCTTAAAATGGTACTAAATGGAATAAGGCAAATTTTACACAGTGGTGGATTGAAACAAAGTAGAAAAGTACTATACTTAAGTACACATTGTAGGTATCTGTACTTTACTTTTTACTTTTACTTCACTACATTTGAGAGCAGGTATCTGTACTTTCTACTCCACTACATTTTTGAACTGGACTGAAAAGTAAAAGTATTTTTTATTATAGTTTGAGACCTGCTGAAAAGACTGAGGGTTTATTTTTAACACGTTCATAATTTGAGCAAACAAAAATATAACAAATAAAAACAGCTAGAAAAATGACTGATTCAGTTGTTTCTGTTGAACAAAATTCAGCACAAATCTTTATCAAAATCACTACATTTGAACTTACTTTATAAGATCTCAAAATATGTGCAAAATACTTTTACTTTTTACTCTGTATGTACATTTTTAAGCAGGTACTTTAATACTTTTACTTAAGTTGATTCTTTCATGTGATACTTTTACTTGAGTATTTTTGCTCTAGTATCTGTACTTTTACTTAAGTAACAAAATCGAGTACTTCTTCCACCACTGCTTTTACACAGGCTTAATTAATACAGTGTTCTGGATATTGAGGAAAGGAAACAGGAAGTAATTCTGCTGTGGTCCAATCAAATGTCAACACCTTCAAATCCGCTCTTTGTTTTTACAGTTTTGCTTTGACACATTTTTGAGGTATGTGTATTAAATAGGCCCATATGAACGTTTTTATCCTTATCACAAATGATATTTTTTATTAGTTTGTTGTGTTTGGAATGAAAAATCAACATTTTATCAATGTTTTATTTGTATTTGCGAATCGTTTGGTCAGTTTTTCCATTTGTCTTACGATGTCTTATTATTTATTTATTTACATATTATAGCCCATTATATAGAGCTGCACAGTATATGTCACAATTAATGGAGCTGTTATATAAAGCTGAATTTTTTTGATTTTCCTATTTAAATCCAAAATGAGCTTTGATTTAGTCCCGGTTTTGTCTCTGTTAAAGGGCCCATATTACACTATTCTCTGATCTATGTTATGATGTTGTTTCCTCATCAAAAACAGACCTGGAGTTGTGTTTTGTTTCATTCACATGTTTAACACACAAACTTTGCATATATATATGTTCTTCTCTCAGACAGAAAACACTCTGTTCCACCTTGTGATGTTGTGGTAATACATTAAGTGCTCCACTGTGTTTTAAACTCCACACACCTTCACTAGAATCATTTGGATAATTTCAGCGGTGGAATTGCCAATCTCTACTGGACTAAAGGTAAAAGGAGCTGTTAAATTGAAAACTGCCACTTCATGACATCACAAGGTGGGACAGAGCATTTTGAGCTTTGGAGACGTAGACAGACTAATAATAAAGGGTTATTCAAACACGTGTGAATGAAACAAAACACAACTCCAGGTATGTTTTTGAGGAGGTAACAACATTATAACACAGCTTAAAGCTGAGGAGGTAAAACATTATAACACAGCTTAAAGCTCACAAGAGTCAATTTTGCGTAATATAGGACCTTTAAGTTTTATTTTGACAGAGTTTTACTAGTTCTTAAAATTCTGAATTACAGAGCCAAAGTATGTTAAAATCTTGCAATAATATCGATATCACAGCAATATCGCATATCACACTTTCCAATATTGTGCAGCCCTACCATTATATTTAGCACTCTCGCCTCATAGGAAGAAGGTTGTGGGTTTGACTCCTCAGTGGCCCGGGCCTTTCTGTGTAGAGTTTGCATGTTCTCCCTGTGTCTGGGTGGGTTTCCTCCAGTCTCCCCCATCAACACAAGACTAGCTCAAGATCTGGAGATGGTCCCACTGCTCCAGACAGGCCGCCCCAGCACCACTGAAGGATGGGTCA